>SKCR01007616.1:0-46563 GCA_019454045.1 Zanthoxylum bungeanum | reverse complement strand
ATAGAGGGTTTTTCGCGTAATTGGCAACCAATTAATTATCTTTGATTAGGTTCTCGTACACCCTTAAGCATGCATTTTAAAAGCATAATAAGGCGCGGTAAATAAATTAATAATGATATGCGGATGGATATCTCACAATTGTTCCTAGAACAATCACTCCATTTCCTCTCCCCGGCTAGCACTATTCTAACTTCTACCTAATTACATAATACATCAAAGAAACCTCATTACATTGAGGGGAATTGGTGAGAAGAGAATTACAAAGAATCGAGAGATAAAGGTTGGACACGCAGGTCCAATTTAATAAATTCTAAATTTATTTCAACAATTTCCAAAATTGCCCTCACCCATCTAATATCCATCTTATATACATTATTCATACAACACATCCATGTATTCACACAAAGCATGTTATTCAATCAATCTAATCCAATTAATTAATCTTTGAATTAAGTGATGATCAAATGTTCAAACAACGATTTGATTTGCGCGAGTCCAACTCGTTTAAGAATAAGTACTCAAAGTACGAATTCTTGAATTATATCGAACTACTATTTTAAATCCAATTTATTTGTATTCAATACTAATTATTTATTTAATTCCAAATTAAATAATTACACTTTATTAATGTGCCTTTACGACTTAGATTCTAAATCTAATCTTAATGGGTCTCAAAGCCCAATTAACATCCAATGTCAATTAATTAAAGTCCAATGGCTTTCAATTAATTTCTTAAGGCATGGACTTTGGCAACCAAAGCCCAATAAGGAATCACCCTTTACCACAAAATTAATTTTGGCCCATTAGGCGCAATTAATTATTTAAAGACCTGTATATTATATTTGGATTTAATGGAATGGTTTAGGCCCAATTTGGATCCAATCCAATTGTCCTAAACCAACTTGGCCCAACCAAGTCCATTACGCCCAATTACCAATTTTAGCCCAATTCCAAATTAAGTCTAACTAATTAAATTTTAATATTCCAAAAAATGACAATTTAATTAATTAAAGTGTATTGCACTAATTAATTATTTAAATTAACATTTCCAAAACATCAATTTAATTAATTAATCATGCATTATTATAATCAATACATGTCCAACATTATTGAAACAAAATCAAGTCATTTTCATGCTATATTTGTCACGACAATAAGGGATTTTTCCATTAATTTTGATTTCAATCCAATTAAATCACAAACTAATAAATCCATGTATTTTAAACACATCCAATGTTTAAAAAACAAAAATCACCATGACCTAGGATCTATATACATTAGGCCAAGCCTAAGCATTTGGGGAAAATTAATCCAATTATTTTTTCTTCAAATTGATCATGTATAACATTAAGTTAACATTATATAAGCATACTAAAACAAACAATTTGATCAAAACATGGTAAAATCAAAAATACCCATATCAATATTATAAACCCAAATTCAATTTCATGCTCATTAAAGCTAATGATACCATTGTTGGTCTCTAAGATCAACCCAAGAACATTTAAAGCATGAAATAATATGAATACTCGAAGTAAGAATGGAGGAAATATACTTACAATGATCGGAAGAGAGGATGTGTTGATAACAAAAATTTTCCTTCCTTGAAAGTCTCCAAGCTTTCATTGATGAGGTTGTGCTCCAAGCTATGAGGGATTTGAGATTCCAAGCTCAATGAGAAAGTTTCCCTATCACCTAAGTATGATCCTTGAAGTGTGCTAGCACTAAGATAAATTGCAACAATTTTTCTTCTTCTCCTTGGTGAGTTTCGGCCAAGCCTATTCAAAGAGATGGAGAGTGGCGTTTTTGAGAGAGAGAGATGAGAATGATAATGTTGACTTGTTAATTTGATTTCCAAAATCAAAATAATGATATACCAAATATTTGGTAATAAGTCCATCACCTTTCAACTTGTGTGTTTTACAAGTTAACAACCATCCACCAAATTCCATCAACTTAAAGTTGATTAAAGTGACTTGGTGATGTGATTTGTGGGCCCCACTTAATTCAAAATCCGAGTGGGTCCGCAAACACATTCCGGGCTCAGGTTCGTTAATTCCGAATTAACGAATTTTCCTTTGCGACTTAATTAAATCAAATTTAATTAAATAATTATGCCTAGCAAAATTACTATTAAAGTTTCTTGCGAATTAATTCTAAATTAATTCGTTCGCCCAAATTAAAATTCAATTTTAATTCCGTTATGAAATCTAATTTCATTTAATATATCGAATATATTATTTTATTGATTAATTCTGAATTAATAGTTCTCTGTCATCTAATTGAATTTTTTCCCAAATAAAATCTAACCGTAATTAATCCTAGATTAATTTTCTGTGCGAGCCATACGTCATCGGTGAATATTCAGGAAGCAACCCATGAGATCCCTGGATATGTTGGCAGTAAATCCGGTCGTCGGACTATCTGAACATGTGTGTACCTTGTACCACATTTTTAACGATTTACGAGACATGGTTGGCTTCTAGCAAAGCGCCATGCCTACCAAATTCTCCAGAAATATTCTTAAGGGAATATATAATCTATGTCAGGTGTAGTATACGTAGTATTACGTATTGCGATCTTGTATCTGATGTCACATGCAAGGCCTGGGGCTGGAATAGTGTTTGCCCCGTACGAAACATATATCGGATCACAAGAAATTGGTCTCTGTAATCGGATAATCATGACCTTGTCATATTATCCCGATAGTTGCAACATAATAGAGAAACGGTTATGTATCCCTGCGTGATCATCATCTCCATATGACTGAAGTGATACTTTTGTCTTGACATCACACCCAATACATTATGATTCTCAATAAACCCAGAAGAGGCGTAAAAATAACCTGTTAAGTCCTGGACGACCAAAACCAAAGCGTATTGATTGTCGCAAGTACTAGCGATGCAAGTCCCAAGTTAAGACCAAATACACATGTTGGACAATTATGACCTATATCACCACTATTTGTACAGAACATTGTGTTGTTGTACAAATTAACTATGTGACAAAGGAAATTGCTCTTTTATCATTTGTAATTGGATTACCAAGATACATAAATGATAAAAGTCCATATGATTACTTCCAGATTGATAAGATATGAGACAATATCAATCATGAAGGTTTAATCTTTAAAACATCCCTAGTCATAGTATTATCGAGAATGGACATCGATAATACGGAATAGACTAGTATTGGACTTGTGCGTGTTATAGGAGCATAACGACAAAGTTCACATATATTTGGGTATTGGATACTCATGCAAGTGTAATAGGAGGTTGTGTTTACCGATGGTACGGAAACAGCTTCGCTTTGGATAGACCCCTCGGAATTCCATTGGTAGTATGACTATGTGTCTATGGAAGTCCGAATCAGGGTAGGTGTATTTGGTCTTAACCTGAGACTTACATCGCTAATACTTGTGACAATCAATATACTTTGGTTTTGGTCGTCCAGGGCTTTAACAGGTTCTTTGTACGCCTCTTCTAGTATATTGAGAATCGTAGTGTATTGGGTGTGATGTCAAGATGGAAGTATCACTTCAGTCATATGGAGATGATGGTCATGTAGGATACAGAACTAATACTCTTTAGTACTGCATTCACCGGGATAATATGACTAGGTCATGATTATCCGATTATAGAGACTAGTTACCAGAGATCCGACATGTGCTTCGTACGGGGCAGACACAATTTCAGGCCTAGGCCTAACACGTGACATCAGATATTGGAGCAATAAGCAATACTACATATACTACACCTGATATAGATTACATTTTCCTTTAAGAATATTTCTGGAGAATTGGGTAGGCACGGTGCTTTGCTAGAAGCCAACCTTGTCTTGTAAATCGGTAAAAATGTAGTACTAGGTACGTACGTATTCGGATAGTCCGACGACCGGATTTACTGCCAACATATCCAGGGATCTCATTGGTCGCTTCCCAAAGATTCACCAATGACGTATGACTCACACATAATTAATCTGGGATTAATTATAAGAGAGAGAAAAATTAATCTAGGATTAATTGCGGAGAAATTTTATCTGGGATAAAATACTATTTTAAGAGAGAGAACGATTAATTTGGAATTAATCGGTAAAATAATATATTAGATATATTATTCGAAATTAGATTTCGACGCGGAATTATAATTAGATTTTAATTCGGGCGAACGAGTTAATTTCGAATTAATTCGCTAGCGACGTGAATAGTAATTTTGCTAGGCATAATTATTTAATTAAATTTGATTTGATTACGTCGCAACGGAAAATTCGTTAATTCGGAATTAGCAAACCGGGCTGGGAGTGTTTGCGGGCCCACTTGCATTTTGAATCAAGTGGGGCCCACAAGTCACATCACGCGTCACATCATTAGTCATTCTTGTGATGTAATTCACTTCAACTTTGAGTGATGTGATGGATGTCACTTTTGATTTATGTGAGTACTTGAAGACTTTAATGTCTTGTACCAAATTTTGAATTTGGAAAATGGTATTAGATTTTTGAAATCCAAATACACAACACATCTCTCTTCTCCTTTCTCCCTCTCACGGCCTTGGTGCCATTTTCTCTCTAAGTTCTTGGCTTGGCCGAGAACAAGAAGAAGCAAAATGGGAAGATTTGTGGCAAATTTTTCCAAGATGCTAGCACATCCAAGGGGTCTTACAAAGGTGATAGGGAAACCCATTCATGAGCATGGAATCTCAAATCAAAGCTTGGAGCTTGAAGACAACACATGGAGCACAAAAAGAGGGCTTGGCCGAAACTTAAAGGGAGAAATTTTTTATGTTCTTCGCATCGCAAAAGCTGATCAAAGTGAGTATTTCCGCAACTTTACTTTGATGTATTCGCACTTTTCATAGATTAATATGATCTTGGTTTGACCTAGAAAACCCAACAATGGTATCAGAGCCATGATTAAGCATGAAATTGGAATTATGGTTCTTAACTTTAATTTGGGTAAAATTGATTTGAGCATGTTTTGATGAAATTGTTTGATTGAGTGTGCTTGAATGATGAGAACTTAGAGTTATGCATGATCAATTTGATGAAAATTTAATTGGATGAGATTTTCCCCAAAAACTAGGATTGGGTGAGAGTTTAAGAGGCCCTAATGTCATGGTGATTTTTGTTTTTTTGATCATTGGATGAGTTGAAAGACTTGGGATAAATTGATTTAGGATTTAATTGGATAAAAATCGAAATCGGATTTAAAATCCCTAAATTACCGTGAGCTTCAAAGCATGAATTGGGATTGATTTTGCGTCAATTGTGTTGGACATGAATTGATAATTAGAAAGCATGATTAATTATGTAAATTGGTATTTTGGAAATGTTGATTTATGTAATTAATTATGGCTTATACACTTTAGTTAATTGAATTGTAAAATTTGGAATTTTGTAATTTAATTAGTTGGGCTAAATTTGGAATTGGACTTTTAAAGTTGTATTTGGTCTTAATGGGCTTGGTTGGGCCAATTTTGGTTTAGGTTAATTGGTTGGATCCAATTGGGCCTAAAACCATTTCCATAAAGTCCAAATATGATTAAATGGGCCTTTAAAATTTTAATTGGGCCTAATGGGCCTAAATTGATTTTTGCCAAAAGGGTGATTCCTTATTGGGCTTTGGTTGCCAAAGTCTATGCCTTATAAATTAATTAAAAGCCCATTGGACTTTAATTAAATTGACATTGTTGGAGATTCTAAGGGTCCCAAGGATAATAAATCAAGCATGAACATGTGTGAATACAATCGAGAAAGTCGCGGAATACTTACATTGATCGGTTGAGCGACGCTTTGACGAACAAAAAATCTTTTTTTTGCTCACTGGTTTGTGCGGCAGTGGGCTGCATTTTGCTCACTGGTTTCGGCCTTGGGAGGTCATCTTCCAAGCTTCAAGCTTTGCGAAACGATTCCCGGCTCATGGGTGGACTTCCCTATCACCTTCGCATGTCTCTCGGAGTGCTAGCTCTTATGATTTTTGCCACAATATCAACCACTTGATTCCTTCATTCCTTCAAAATCTCGGCAGTTCACTGCCTTATAAGAAGAAGAAAATGAGCCCTTGTGGGCGTGAGAGAGAAGAGAAATTAGAGAAGAATTGGCTTCCAATTCGTGTAAGAAGAGAGAGAGAAGGAAGTTGTGTATGTTAGCTTATTTTATTTCCAAAATCAAATAATAAACATATACCAAAATTGTGTAAAAGCTTTCCAAAAGTCAACTTACAAAATTTTGGCTCCAAAAGCATTAAATGCTTTCTATCAACTCTCATCAAATCACATCAATCAATCAATCAATGGTCACATCACTCAAAGTTACATGATTTGACGCTTGATGTAACGTTAGATGTGACTAGCGATTTGACGTTTGATTTGACTTGCGTGACGCAATCGAATTCGAAATGCGATTGCGCTGGCAAATAATCCCAGGCTCGAGTTCGCTAATTCTAAATTAACGAATTTTCCATTGCGATGCAATTAAATGATTACGCCTAGCGAAGTCAATATTCACGTTGCTAACGAATTAATTCTAAATTAATTCGTTCTCCCGAATTAAAATCTAATTTTATTCCGCGTCGAAATCCAATCCCGTTTAATATATCAAATATATATTAATTTATCGATTAATTCCAAATTAATCGTTATCTCTCTTTAAATGATATTTTATCCCAGATAAAATATCTCCGCAATTAATCCCAGATTAATTTTTTCTCTCATCTTATTAATCCCAGATTAATTAAAAGTGTGAGTCATACGTCATCGGTGAATCTTCGGGAAGCGACCCATGAGATCCCCGGATATGTTGGCAGTAAAGTCGGTCGTCGGACTATCCGAACACGTAAGTACCTAGTACTATGTTTATACCGATTTACAAGACAAGGTTGGCTTCTAGTAAAGCACCATGCCTACCCAATTCTCTGGAAATATCCTTACAAGAATAAAGGATCTATATCAGGCGTAGTATAAGTAGTATTGCGTATTTTTGTCCAATATCAGATGATCACATGCAAGGCCTGGGACTGGTACAGCGTCTGCCCCGTATGAAGCATATATTAGATTACGAGCAACTATTCTCTTTTATATCGGATAATCATGACCAAGTCATATTATCCCGACGGTTGCAACCTTTTTAGAGAACCAGTTCTGTATCTCTGCGTGATCATCATCTCCATATGACTGGAGTGACACTTCCGTCTTGACATCACACCCAACACACTACGATTCTCAATATACCCAGCATTGACATCACTGTTCCGTTATTCAAACTGTATAGTACCGTTTGTGACTTTTGGTCATTTTATCGGTTTAGGAAACTTGCTACAGTGATCTCAGTCACTTCAAGTTCTCCATCTCCATAGTTTAAGACAACATCTTTAGATCTCTAAGATATTAACGGATGTTCTTAACATTAATCCAATGACTATCACATAGATTGGCCTGATTGTGAATCCATATGCTCAGAGCGTATGAGACACCAGGTCGTGTACATTTTTCAATGTACGATTTCTCGGAGAGTCTTCTTGAAAGCTAAGCTTTCACCGATTATTTTTATGGGAATATCATTTCCAAGAAATGAGGTATTATCATTATTTTATAGGACATCCACTATCAGTGCGCTCCCACTAACCCTCTTATATACACAAGAATCATTTTCATTTTGAATTAAATAATACTCCATTATGATTATATCAAAATGATAATTCTAAGAACCTAATGCTTGCTTCAATCCAAATATGGATCGAACAACCTGCAAACCTTGTTTGCTAGTTTTGGTACGACAAAATCGACAGGATGTTATAAACATCCTCCAAAAGGTTTCCTTTTCATGAAAGCGATTTTCCCGTTAAGCTGGCATATTTCATAAATGAAACATGCATCTTTAGCAAGCATTATCCAAATGGATTTACCGTGGCAACAGTTAAAAGGTTGAATCGTAATCAACACAATATTGATAACGATACCTTTCCGCTAAAAGCCTAGCTTTATACGTTGGTATATTGCCTTCCATGTATGTCTTCCTTGTAGACTTATAAAGTACCAATAGGCACAATGCCTTGCAGTACATCAACTAGTATCCAAAAAAGTTGGGTTACATGGAATCCATTTCGGACTCATGGCACTTTGCCATAATTAGGGAGCCGATACTTTGTATCACTTCTTCATACGTAGTCAGTTGATATACCACAATAATACTACGACTAGGGATATTTAATGATCGATGTCCAGTCTCGATAATACTACGACTAGGGATATTTAATGATTAAACCTTTGTGGATTGATATTGTCTCATATCTTATAATCTGGAACTAATCATAAAGACTTTTATCATTTATATATATAAGTAATCTAATTACAAAAAATGATAAAATGTAATTTCCATTGTCACATAGTTAATTTGTACAAAAACCACAATGTCTTTTACAAATAGTGACGCTATGGGTCATAATTATCCAACACATATCACATTGAAGAACGAATAAGTGAGCATCTTTAAATAAAGTAGGCCAGAACAAACCTGATTCCAAAAGACTTTGGCTGCAGTTTTGTCTCTGTTGAAGTGTTTTCCATATGGTGATGAATGACAATGTTGGATGACACTATTGACCTCCTCATGTGGTACACAGCACTGCAATAACTTATCAGCACAATGTTTGAATAGGTACGGCTCATCCCAAACGTAGTTTTTAACTTCTTTGAAGAATTTATTCTAATGCCGATGTGTCCATTCCAGCTGCTATTTCCCCGATACTATGTAGTTTATGTATTCAGCATACCATGGGACTTCCTGCTGCTTGATGGCAAACAACTGTTCATCTAGAAAAGTTTCTTTGATTGTCAGCTCAGTGTCAGTTGTATATCCATTTTCAAGTCTCGACAAGTGATATGCCACTTGATTTTCTGTCACTTTCCTATCTCGAATTGCCACATAAAATTCTTGTAGTGGAAGCACCCACCAGATCAATTTGGGTTTGGCATCTTTCTTCGCTATCAGGTATTTGATTGTTGAATAATCTATGTAGACCACCACTTTGGGACCAGTAAATAGGAACGGGATTTATCAAAAGCAAACACAACTACGAGCAACTCATTTTCAGTTGTTGTGTAGTTGAGTTGTGCTTCATTTAAAGTTTTGCTGGCGTAGTAGATAGTGTGAAAAACTTTCGCCTTACGTTGTCCCAAAACTACACCTGCAACAAAATCACTGGCATCACATATCACTTCAAATGGAAGCGTCCAGTCTGGTGCTACTATAATTGGAGCAGAGACCAGCTTCTGTTTCAAGATCTCAAAAGCATGGTGGCATTCTTTAGTGAAGTGGAATGACACGTCTTTCTCCAGAAGATTGCATAATGGTTTAGCAATCTTGGAGAAGTCTTTGATAAATCTCCGGTAAATCCTGTATGCCCGAGAAAACTTTGAATCCCTTTGACGGATGATTGTGGAGGAAGTTTCTCTATTATCTCGATCTTTGCTTTGTCTACGTCTATTCCCTTCTGTGAGATCCAATGTCCTATGACATTGTCTTCTTGTACCATGAAATGGCATTTCTCTGAGTTTAGTACCAAATTTGTATCTTCGCATCTTTGTAACATTTTTTCCATATTTTACAAACAGTGGTCGAACGAGTCTCCAAACACTGAGAAGTCATCCTTGAAGACTTCCATGCTTTGTTCTATCATGTCTAAGAAGATGGCCATCATGCATCGTTGAAATATGGTAGGAGCATTACAGAGTCCAAATGGAATCCTGCGGAAAGAAAAAATACCATATGGGCATATAAAAGTGGTTTTCTCCTGATCTTCTAGGCGATGACGATCTGATTATATCCCGAGTATCTGTCGAGGAAATAGTAAAATTCATGTCTCGCTAATCTGTCTAGCATCTGGTTAATGAATGGTAGTGGGAAATGATCTTTCTGTGTTGTTTTGTTCAACTTCCTATAGTCATGCATACTCTCCATCCAGTCATTGTTCTTGTCGGAATCAGCTCATTCTTTTAATTTGTGACTTCAGTCATTCCGCCTTTCTTGGGTACACATTGTATAGGACTTACCCTAGAGCTGTCAGAGATGGGGTAAATGATGTATGCATCCAACCATTTGATGATTTCTTTCTTTACTACTTCTTTCATAATTGGATTCAGTCTCCGTTGATGCTCAACTATAGCTTTGTATTCATCGTTCATCAGAATTTTGTGCATGCAAAATGATGGACAGGTGCCTCAGATATATGCTATAGTCTAGCTAATAGCTTTCTTGTGCTCGCGTAGTACTCTCAATAACTTATCTCCATGCACCCATGTTAGCGATGAGGAAATAATCACAGGTAAATCATAAGAGTTTTCCAAGTATGCATACCTGAGATGGCTCGGGAGTGGCTTTAATTCCAGCTGCGGTGGTTCTTCAATCGAGGGCTTGATTCACTTCTTTTTTCATTAGTTCCAAACTTTCCACCAGTGGTGTCGATCTGAAGCGAGAAGCTCCATCAAGATAGTTGATACATTCCAGAATCTCATCATCTAATTCTCTGTCAGTCATATTGGTGATGCATGTTTCAAGTTTGTTAGTGGAAAGTTGCATTGCATTTGTGTTCTGGATGATTCTATCTATTACATCTAGTCTGAAACATTCCTCATCATTTTCGTCATTCGGGAATTTCATGGATTTGAAAATATTGAATGTTAATTCTTGGTCATGTACCATCATGGTTAGTTCACCTTTTTGTACATCAATGATGGTTCGATCTGTAGCCAAGAATGGTCTCCCGAGGATGATGGGTACGTCTTTGTCTTCTTCCATGTCAAGGATAATAAAATTTGCTGGGAAAATGAATTTGTCGACTTTGATCAGCACATCTTCCACTACCCCTCTCATAAATATGAGCGATCTGTTAGCAAGTTGAAAAGTGACTGAGGTGGGCTGTGCTTCTCCGAGCTACAATTTCCTGTAAATAGAGAAAGGCATCAAGTTATTACTAGCACCTAAATCACACAAAGTCTTACTGAAGTAATGTTCTCCTATGGTGCAAGTTATGGTGAAACTACCATCATCCTTCAACTTTGGGGGAAGCTTCCTCTGAATGATGGTGCTACATTCTTATATCAATGCTATAGTCTCGTAATCTCCCAATCTTCACTTTCGTAACAGAATATCTTTCATGAATTTGACATAGATGGGCATTTGTTCCAATGCTTCTGCAAATGGAATGTTGATATACAACTTTTTGAAGTTCTCCAGGAATCGAGCAAATTGCTTGTCCAGCTTGTATTTCTGAAGAAGCCGTGGAAAATGTGGAGGTGGATTAAATCTTTCTCGATCATTTTCTTTTGCCTCTTTTTCCTCCATCTGTGGATCTAATTCGATGTTTTCTTTTGGAACTTCCTCAGTAGATGCCTTGACTCTAACATCTTTGTTGATTTCAGTGCCGTTTTTTAACGTGATGGCCTGACATTGTTCCTTCCCACTATTCCTTGGATTTGGTTTTGTGTTGCTAGGAAGGGTACCTTGCGCTCTGTAACTCTGAGCATTGGCCAGCTGCCCCATTTGAATTTCCAGTTGTTGGATAATTATGACCCATAGCATCACTATTTGTACAGATCATGGTGTTGTTTTACAAATTAACTATGTGACAAAGGAAATTGCTCTTTTATCATTTGTAATTAGATTACCAAGATATATAAATGATAAAAGGTCCTTATGATTAGTTCCGGATTGAGATGATATGAGACAGTATCAATCCATGAAGGTTTAATCATTAAATATCCCTAGTCGTAGTATTATCGAGATTGGACATCGATAATGCGGAATAGACTAGTATTTTACTTATGCGTGTTGTATAAGCATAACGACATAGTTCTCATATATTTGGGTATAGGATACTCATGCAAGTGTAATAGGAGGTTGTGTTTACCGATGGTACGGAAACAGCTTCTCTCTAGATAGACCCCTCGGAATTCCATTGGTAGTATGACTATGTGTCTATGGAAGTCCGAATCAGGGTAGGTGTATTTGGTCTTAACTTGAGACTTGCACCGCTAATACTTGCGACAATCAATATACTTTGGTTTTGGTCGTCCAGGGCTTTAACAGGTTCTGTGTACGCCTCTTCTGGGTATATTGAGAATCGTAGTGTATTAGGTGTGATGTCAAGATGAAAGTATCACTCCAGTCATAGTGGAGATGATGATCACGTAGGATACGGAACTGGTGCTCTTATATGCTGCAGCTATCGGGATAATATGACTAGGTCATAGTTATCCGATTATAGAGACTAGTTACCAGAGATCCGATATGTGCTTCGTACGGGGCAGACACAATTCCAGCCCCAGGCCTAGCACGTGACATCCGGTACTAGATCGTAATACGCAATACTACGTATATTACGCTTGATATAGATTACATACTCCCTTAAGAATATTTCTGGAGAATTGGGTAGGCACGGTGCTTTGCTAGAAGCCAACCATGTCTTGTAAATTGGTAAAAACGTAGTACTAGGTACGTACGTGTTCGGATAGTCCGACGACCGGATTTACTGCCAACATATCCGGGGATCTCATGGGTCACTTCCCGAATATTCACCGATGACGAATAACTCGCACATAATTAATCTGGGATTAATTAGATGAGAGAGAGAATTAATCTGGGATTAATTATCGAGATATTTTATCTGGTATAAAATATTATTTAAAGACAGAGAGCGATTAATTTGGAATTAATCGATCAAATAATATATTCGATATATTATACGAAATTAGATTTCGACGCGGAATTAAAATTAGTTTTTAATTCGGGCAAATGAGTTAATTTAGAATTAATTCGCTAGCGACATGAATAGTAATTTTGCTAGGCATAATTATTTAATTAAATTTGACTTAATTACGTCGCAACGGAAAATTCGATAATTCGAATTAGCGAACCAGAGCCCAGGAGTGTTTGCGGGCCCACTCGCATTTCGAATTCAAGTGCGGCCCACAAGTCACATATAGCGTCAAATCACTAGTCAATCAAGTGATGGAAGTCACATCACTTTGAGTGAAGTGATGCTTGTCATCATCGATTGATGTGAGTTATTGAAGGCTTTTAATGCCTTGTACATTTTTGGAAAAATGTATTATGTATTTTATTTTTTGAAATCAAATACAACACAACACTTGACATCTTCCTCTCTCCCTCTCCTTCACCATTCGGCCTTGGGTCATTTTTCTTTCTTCTCAAATTCTCTCAAAGCCGAGAGTCACAAGGGCAAAAGGAAGGATTTGTGGCAAGTTTTTCCTAGTGCTAGCACACTAAAGAGTCATCCAAATGTGATAGGGAAACAAACCCTTGAGCATGGAATCACAAACAAAGCTTGGAGCTTGAAGATCAAACTTGGAGGAGCTTGACCGAAATCAAAGGAGCACAAATTGGGCAAAGCCGTGAGCTTCATGGAGCCAAGAAATTTTTATTGTTCCTCGCATCACAAAATTCGATCATTGTAAGTATGATTCCGCCATACTTCTTTAATGTATTCACATATTTTCATTGCTTGAATGATCTTGGGACTATAGTAGAAACCCAACAATGGTATCAGAGCCATGTTTAAGCATGAATTTGGAATTAGGGTAAAATTGATTTGAGCATGTTTGGATGAAATTGATTGTATGAATATGCTTGAATGATGATAATATAGTGTTATGCATGATCAATTTGATGAAAATTGAATTGGATGAATTTTTCCCCAAAATGCTTGGCTTGGCCGAATGGTATGCTTACCCTAATGTCATGGTGATTTTGTTTTTTGAATCATTGGATGAGTTTGAATGACTTGGGAAATGTTGATTTAGGATTCAATTGATTGAAATCGAAATTGGACAAATAATCCCAAATTGCCGTGAGTGACATTGCATGGAAAATGATTGATTTTTGATTCAATTGTGTTGGACATGTATTGATGATAATAAGCATGATTAATTATATAAATTGGTATTTTGGAAATGTTAATTTGGTTAATTAATCATGGCTATACACTTAGATTAATTTAATTGTGAAATTTGGAATTTTGGAATTTAATTAATTGGGCCAAATTTGGAATTGGGCTTTTAAAGTTGTATTTGGGCTTAATGGGCTTGGTTGGGCCAAGTTTGGTTTAGGCTAAAAGTTAATTTAATCATAGCCATTGGATCTTAATTTAGAGGTTAAATGAGATAATAAAACCGTTGTAAGAGTTTGGGCCGAATTGGAATTCAAAACAAATAACAAAAAAATGATTTGTGAATAGTATTTTTTTTTTTATTCCAATTCCCAAAGTGCCCCCATCGTCATTAACCAATCCCTAAGCCATTATGAAACCTCATAAATGATCTGTTCAATAATTAAACACATTGAACCATTTATGAACAATTCCTACAGCAATCATATATGATGTTATATTTATACTGTGCACTGTTAACCATTGATTTCGACTTTGTTGTGTGTGACCTTTCGGGTTCCCCTCAAGTTGGACATGAAATAAATCGTGATAATTTAATCGAACATAAATTATCCTCCGATCAGATCGTCGTTCGATTTCAATGACCAAGGTTGACATCTAGCAACATGTCAAGGCCCCCAAATGAGAAGGAAATAATATATATATATATATATATATATATATATACCCATTCTGTATGCGATTTACATATGATACGGTCCCACGCCTCACTGTATCCCCACATATTGACCTAGGGTACAGAAAGTGTCTACCCATATGGTCAAAGGTATAATGTTGATAGTGTCATGAATCGTGCTAACCCAAGAATCTCACATGATTCTTCCGCTGTGGCCACAGTCTCAAGCACTGATCGTACATGTCAACCCGCAAACTGGAATACTACTCTTATAAGACAATATTATCCGAGAGAGTGGCGATTCTCTGTTGTATCTTTACAAACTTCATGTGTTTCAACAAATGACCCAATCATACCCTTATGACCGGATCTTTTGAACCGGGGAAGGAGAATGTCAAAGTTATTTGATCCACACATAAGATTGTAAATACCTCAAGTCAAAGGACTAGTCATATAATCGATACATGAAAGTTCTCACAGAGACATGTGATAAACACTCCATGTGAAAACTTTCGGCGGTCAGCTCGATGGACATGAGCAACTCATGCATCCATGTGATACACCAAGCGGGCGGATCTCCACTAGTAGCCTATGAGATCGGCTACCCCACTTAAGGGCGGATCATATCATCATGCTAGTTTCTTCGTTTTGTGAACGCCTAGATTATTCATAAAACTATGACTAGGAACATTTAAGAGTAATTATTCTCATAAGGCGTGGAATCCATCGTCTTATTACTCCAAAGGCTTTATTACAGTGTTGATGATTCATATAAGTTATGTAAGACACGTATAATAAAGATTGCCATTTTATTAATTAATGAAAATATTACAAATACATTTACATATAGCCCATCCACAAGTTGGGTATAGGGCATATCCCTAACACTTACAATTCTTGGACAAAAATAAACTTTAATAACACTTATTAAGCTTAAATATTCATAACAGATGCATAATTTCTTCCCAACAAGCTGTTGGGGTTTTAGTGTGGGAGCAACGGAAGCTCGCGGTTCAGGCGAAATCATAACTTTAAACTTTTAAAATTACCAAATAAATTATTCAATATCCAATATGAATAATTCATTCATATTTCACCTAAATATATTTATTCGATATCAAATAACGACATAAATAGGTTAGAAACATCGCGAAACTTTAACGAAAATATTTTTCCGTAAAATGGCATAAAATGAGTTTTTGTCCGAACCGACCAACCAACACACATGGGGGCTGCCCAGGTAAGCTCTAATAGTGCTTGGGCAGTTCATGGGCTGCCCAAATAGTGGCCAATTCACTGTTTGGATAGAGGACACCTGGTAAGCCCGAAACTCACCCGGTAACGCCATTTTTCACCGTTTTCACATATTTCAACTCCGAAATAATTTCCGAAAAATTTTCCAATACCCAAAACACTTCCAATACATTTATATAACATACTTTTCATCACCAAAATTACAGAAATTTCAAATCTAATTTGGTAACCAAAAATATCATTTTTCATGCTTTAAATCCAAATTTCTCAACATTAATCATATTAATACTTACACCAACCAAAGTCACCAAAAATGAAGAACTCAAGAATAATTCTAGGAGTTACAAGAGTGGTCATAACACTCTAGAATGAAAACAAGTCATCAAATGACAAAATTGAACTAATATTACACTAATATCATTCAATTTAACGTCACATATGCATTTAGCCTCCAAATGCATCATCCAAATCAAAAATCCCAAAAATCTAAGAAATGAAGAAACCCTAGAACTTGTCTAGATGCTCAAGAACAAGAAACAAACTTTCTAAGTTTAAGAGTTATTAAGATTACCTCCAAATCTCCTAATTAACTTAAATTTTATCTTGATTTCTTCATTTTCTTCCTTTCTTCTACAAATAATTTTTGAGAGCTTTTCTTTCATGGAGGTTTCGGCCATGGAGTATTATCATTTAGAAAACAAAATTTTTTAACTTTAAATAATGGTCCAAACCGACTTAGGTGGGAATAAGGGCATTTTGGTCATTTGGTCCTTTAATCTAATTAATTAATAATAATAAGCTTTAAGTTAACAAATCTGATTTGCATACTTCAAGATTAAAAGAATCATGCTACATGTAACCAATAATAATCAAACATATTCCATAACAATTATGTAATATTGATATGATTTAATTATCTAGATATTAAATATTTAAACATCTAAATATTTAATTAATGCGATTATTATTATATATGTATTTTTATTTACATTAAATAACAAATACATTTATTAATGGAATGTGTCAAAGTCTCATTTGATAATTAATTAATATGTATCATATCAAATTTTGTATCAAATACAAATACACATGAATTATTAATTGACAAAAATGCCTCTAATGCATGTCTTTTCGTTTAACCATTTAAACGATTCGAATTAACATTTAACTCGGTGAAGAATTATGAATAATATATATTATTCATAACGTATTGCCCAAGTTCTCAACGAGTACACTTCATATTATACGACTCTCTAAGTTTAGGTTTATCTGTCACGGAATCCAATTTCGTGTCCATAATTCACACATTCGTAAATTATGATGATTGTAGGACACAGAAACTGGACGACGCTGTTCCGGGCTCGCGGCCCGGTCGGGAGTACAGAGTAGCCCGCGGGGGACTAAACCGGAGAATGAAATGGAGTCGCCACCCGGTGTGAACCGGGAAAATGATTTAAGGCCGCACTCACCCCTCGCAAGGGAAGACCTCAAACCGTTGGGTTCAGAATGGTCCCTTACTTATGCCACTTGTAATGAACGGATTTGTGCAATAATTTAACTAAGTCTACACAACATACATGTCCAAGAATAACCTAAATCTAATTCGCATTCATAAAAATAAATCCTATGACTAAATCATCATGCTTTAAAAGTAATTATCACAACGACAAACATACGATATCACACAATGAGCATGTTGAATAAATACGACTTAAACATAATGTAAATTAAACTCCTATTTCAAAAGAAAATAACTATAACGTACATAAGGAAATAACGTACTAACGACCTAATCATGCTCAAATACAAGTTTGGATGAAATGAAATACGTGAATCCTTCAAGTGGTACGGGGCATTGTATCCCGAGTGCAAACCATAATACCGTCCATTCGGATTCGGCTATGGAATTTATGTCCGGGTTACCATCCAATATACCACAAAAAGGAACACATATTCCATTCACCCGAAATCACATCATATACTAATTAACAATATTCATGCGAAATAAAGTAATAAAATAACTAAAAATAAAGGATAATAAATAAAAGGGGTGCCCTCAGGTCTAACCTTTTAAGTCGCTTTCCGGGAGTGCGTTTCACGGTGCCGGAAGGGATATCGTTTTGCTGTTTTCACTGGTCCGCTGTTTCTGCCGTTTTCACAGGTTCACTATTTCTGCTGTTTTCGCTGTTTTCTCTGATTCGCTCAAGGTTTCCGCTCGCTATTTTTTCTATTTTTCTCACTGTTTTCAATTTATTTTTGGGCCGATTCCGGGACGATTTTGGCTATCTTTGGACATATTTCAGTGGTGTTTTGTGGCATTTCATGGGGTTGTGAAGGTCAGGGCAGTACGTGGCTAACGAAATGGGATGTGACAGTGGCGTTGATTAATAGAGTTTACATGAGGCAGAATATTCGTGGACAGGGGACGTGTGTGGGTTTATTCTCGACGACAGTGGGCGTGCTTCAGGGATGATGAGGTTGGCTGCTGTATTGTTTCGTTGTGAGGGTCAGTGAGGGGGGTTGCTCACGGCAGTTTATGAGAGCTTAGTGACGTGAGGGTTGCTGTGAGTAGGCAGTTTTAGGGCTTCTGGTTTATGAAGGAACATGTAAGGGATGTCTGGGCAGTGGCTGTTCTTGTTAATGAAGCTAGGAAGGCGCGTGAAAGGGTTGGGCGTGAAGCCTTGTGTTGGTGGCAGTGAAGATGGCTAGGTAGTGCTAAAAGGGATTTACGTGTGTGTAGTTTGATTTGAGAATGAGAGAGCTTTGCTGTGTGTTGTGTGTGAGGCAGTGAAAGTCAGATGGGGTGTTGATGATTTGTGGTCAGGCCATGAGTGGGTTGAGAGAGGGAAGCCGTGAAAGGGCTTATTTGCGTAGGGGGTTAGTCGTGAGGCTGCATAATGTGAGTAGTGTTTGTGTTGGAGGGTAATAAGCGTGAAGGAGGATGACGGCGTGAAGGTTTGCAGTGAGTCTAGGGGTGAAGAGAGTCGATTTGCTAGGCTTTGTGGGTTGTGTTCATGAGGTGGTGAAGGCAGTTGGTGATAAAGATCCCGCGTGATGAATGGACTGTGTTGGTTGTGAAGTGATGTGCCTCCCTTCGAGGCTCATCATCGGTACTTACATGTAAAAATGCAGTGCCTACAGCCGCCCCCACTTTGATGGGACTTGTGTAGTGTGTGACAATGACAATCCTATCAAAGTTTATGCAATGCATTTTTACTTACCTGGCTTGCCAGCTGTTGCTTAACTTACTTGTTGTCCTGAGATGCTTTGACATTTGGGCTTTTGTTCCCGAACTGTGCTAAGATGGGGCTTTAATCCCCTGAGCTTTATTCTCGAACTGTTTTGAAGGTGGGCTTTATTCCCGAACTGTGCTGATAGAGAGCTTTATTCTCCTGGGATTTATTCCCGAACTGGTTTGAAAGTGGACTTTATTCCTTTGGGCTGTATTCCCGAACTGTGTTGAGAGATGGCTTTATTCCCATGGGCTGTATTCCTGAACCGTACTGAGAGGGAGCGTTATCCTCCTGGGCTGTATTCCTGAACTGTACTGAGAGAGAGCTTTATTTCTCTGGGATGTATTCTCGAACTGTGCTGAGAGAGAGCTTTATTCTCCTGGGCTGACTATGTAGAGGTAGGGCTTTATTCCCCTGGGCCTTGTTCCCAAACTGTTTTGAAAGTGAGCTTTATTCCCTGGGCTTTGTTCCCGAACTGTGTTAAGATAGGGCTTTATTCCCTTAGGCTTTGTTCCTGAACTGTGTTGAATGTGGGATTTATCCCCGATCTGAGCTGACTATGGGCTTTGTTCCCAAACTGTACTGATTGAAGGCTTTATTCCCGAGCTGTTTTGAAGGTGGGCTTTATTCCTCTGGGCCTTGTTCCCGAAATGTGTTGAGATAAGGCTTTATTCCCCTGGGCATTGTTCCCGAACTTTGTTAAGATAAGGCTTTATTCCCTTAGGCTTTGTTCCTGAACTGTATTGGATGTGGGCTTTATTCCCTGATCTGAGCTGACTGTGTGGCTTTGTTCCTGAATTACACTGAATGTGGGCTTTATTCCTTTATCTAAGCTGACTGTTGGCTTTGTTCCCGAATTGCACTGAATGTGGGATTTATTCCCCTGGGCCTTATTCCCGAAACTGTTACCGATGTAGTGGTTTTTCGACCTCAAACTGACGTGGGCCTTGCCCCAAATCTGATACTGGCGTGTGTCTCGCTCTCATATGATACTGATGTGGGCCTCGCCCCCAGACTGATACTGATATGGGCCTCACCCCCAGACTGATACTGATGTGGGCCTCGCCCCCAGCCTGATACTGATATGGGCATCTGTTGGATAAAATGACCCATAGCGTCACTATTTGCACAGATCATTGTGTTGTTGTAGCAAATCAACTATGTGACAAGGAAATTGCACTTTCATCATTTGTGATTAAATCACCATAGATATATAAATGAAGAGAGGTCCATATGATTAGTTCCTGGATTGAGATGATATGAGACAGTATCAGTCCACGAAGGATTAATCATTAAATATCCCTAGCCGGAGTATTATCGAGACAGGACATCAATAATGCGGAATAGGCTAGTATTGCACTTGTGCGCGTTGTAAGGGCACAACGGCATAGTTCTCATATATATAAATATTGGATACTTATGCAAGTGCGATAGGAGGTCGTGTTTCACCGATGGTACGGGAAACAGCTTCGCTCTGGATAGACCCCTCGGAATCCCATTGGTATAATGACTATGTGTCTATGGGAGGCCGAAATCAAGGTAGGTGTGTATAGTCTTAACCTGAGACTTACATCGCTAATACTTACGATAATCGATAGACTTTGGTCTTGGTGGTACAGGGCTTTAACCGGTTCTGCGTACTCCACTTCTGGGTTTATCAGAGAGTCGTAGTGTATTGGGTGTGATGTCAAGACGGAAGTATCACTTCAGTCATATTGGAGATGATGTCACGCAGGATACGGTACTAGTGTTCTTAAGTGTTGCGCAACCATCGGGATGTTATGACTAGGTCATGCATATCCGATTATAGAGACTAGTTACCAGACATCCGACATGTGCTTCGGACGGGGTAGACACTTATCCAGCCCCAGCCCTAGCACGTGACTATCCGATACTGGGCCGATATGCACAATACTACGGTATACTACGCTTGATACAGATCTATATATTCCTGTAAGAATATTTCTGGAGAATTGGGTAGGCATGGCGCTTTGCTAGAAGCCAACCTTGTCTTGTAAATCGGTTATAAAAGTAGTACGAGGTACTTACGTGTTCGGATAATCCGACGACCGTATTTACTGCCAACATATCCGGAGATCTCATGGGTCGCTTCCTGAAGATTCACCGATGATGTATAACTCGCACTTTAATTAATCTGTGATTAATTGGAAGAGAGAGAAAATTAATCTGGGATTAATTGCGGTGATATTTTATCTGGGATAAAATATTAATTAAAGAGAGAGAACGATTAATTTGGAATTAATCGATAAAATAATATATTTGATATATTATTAGAAATTGGATTTCGATGCGGAATTAAAATTAGATTTTAATTCGGGCGAACGAATTAATTTAGAATTAATTCGTTAGCGACGTGAATAGTGATTTCGCTAGGCGTAATCATTTAATTACGACGCGACGAAAATTCGTTAATTTGGAATTAGCGAACCCGAGCCCGAGAGTGATTGCGAGCGCATTCGCATTTCGAATTCGAGCGCGGCAAGCAAGTCACATCATGCGTCAAATCAATTGTCACTTTGAGTGATGTGACTTGACACATGTCACTTTATTAAGTGATGTGATGTGACTTAAAGTAAAAAGTAGAAGTGATATGGTTGTTGGAAAAGCATTAATAGACTTTTGCTTTTTGACTTTTGATAAATATGAAAATGATTTATATATTTGTTTTGTTTTTGGAAAATAAAATAAATATATAAACTAAAAATCATTTTCTCTCTCTCTCTCACCACTACGCTCTCTTCCTCTCCCTCTCTTTTCTCTTCTTTCTTCACGGTTTCAAGCCGATTTCTTCTCCAAAAATTTCTGGTTTGACCGAATTTTGAGAAGCAAATTGAAGAAGAGTAGTGCTAGCACACACATGGGTTATATTATGGTGATAGGGAAACGAATTTGTGAGCTTGGAAAGCTTGAAGCTTGAAGCTTCAATGGAGTCTTCAATGGCCGAACATGGAGGAGGCAAACCAGTCACCAACCGAGCAGCCCACTGCATGAGGAAGCTATTGCCGAGCTTATGGAGGGAGCTTGAAGGCTTGTATTCTTCATTTCATCAAAACCCATCAATGTGAGTATGAATTCCGCCTTACTCCTTTGTGTATTCAACTCGTTTTTATGCATGTTTGTGATCCTTGGGACTTGATTGTAACTCAACAATGGTATCTTGAGCTATTGGTTGCATAAAACGAATTTAGGGTTTTTGAGCAAAATTTGGGGCTTTTTGATTTAAGCATGACTTTAACAAATTGTTTGTTTAAGAATGTTTGTATATGAATAACTTAGAGTTATATGTAATCAATTTGAAGAAAAATTAATTGGATTGATTTTCCCCAATTTGCTTAATGTTGGCCAAAACTTTAATTTGGAACTTAATTTGAGCATCAATGATTAAATTGCTTAGTATAGTATGCTTGAATGAGGTTGAATTGATGTTGTGCATAATCAATTTCATGAAATTTGGTTGGATCCATTTTCCCTAAATTTTGGGCATGACAAATTTGGGTAAACTTGATTTTGAGCATGTTTAATGAAATTGGATGATTTAGAATGCTTGAATGTTGTTTAATTGATGATTGATTAGATCAATTTGATGAAAAGTGTTTTGAACAATTTTTCCCCAATTGCTTGTGATGGCCGAATTTGGCAAGTGCCCTAATGTCTTGGTTTTTTGATTTTTTGTTCATTGGATGACTTAGAAATCATTTGGGGATGTTGAATTTATGTTTGATTGGGTTCAATTGGATTGAATTTGATTTGGGCATTTTTTCCCCTTATGGCCGAGACTTTAGCATGTATAAATTGGGTTTGATTTTGATTTAATTATGTTGTTGGACATGATTAATTGATGTTAAGCATCATTAATTGGACAAATTTCATGTTTTGGAAACTTTGATTTGGGTAATTAATAATGCTATACACTTTAGGTAATTTAATTGAAAATTTGGAATTTTTTGAAATTAAATTATTGGGCTTAAAATTGGATTTGGGCTTTTAAGTTGTTATTGGGTTTATTGGACTTTGTTGTACAAAGTTGGTTTAGGCCAAAATTGGTTGGATCCAATTAGGCCCAAAACCGCTTCCAAAAGGCCCAAATGCGACTAATGAACCTTTAACGTTTAATTGGGCCTAATGAGCCTAAATTAATTTATGGGCTTATGGGGTAAGTCCCGGATTGGACTTTGGTTGCGGGTTTGACCCGAGTTGACAAAAGTTCACGCCTCAAGAAATTAATTAAAAGCCCATTGGACTTTAATTAAATTAATATTGGATATTAATCGGGCTTTGAGACCCGTAGCAATTAAATTTGGAATTTAAATCGTAAGGTTTATTTTATAAAGTGTAATATTTAATTTGGAATTAAATAATGAATTAAAATTAAATGCGTATTAAATGGATTGATTTAATATGTATTTAATTTAATTCGTAGAAATCGTACTTTGAGTATGTGTTCGCAATACGAGTTTGACTCCAACAAAATCAAATTCTTGTTTGAACATTGTATGATCACTAATTATCAAGATTAATTAATTGGATTAGATTGATTGATAACATGCTTGTATGAATACATGGTTGTGATGTTTGAATAATGTATATCAGATGGATATTAGTCGGTGTGGCATTTTAGAAATTGTTGTAATAAATTGATTTAGTAAATTGGACCTGCGTGTCCAGCCTTATCTCCTATTTCTTTGTATTCTATTCTCACCTATTCCCCTCCATGTAAACGAGGTTTCTTTAGAAGTGTAGTGTAACGGGTAGAAGTAAATACATGTGCTAGCTGGAGAGAGAAAGTGAGAGATTTGATCTAGGATCAATATGTAAAATATCCATCCGCATATCATTATTATTTTACATATGCGCTTTATTATGTGTTTAGAATGCATGTTTAAGGGTGTATGATGATGAGACATTAACAAAGATAATAAATTGGTTGCAATTTTGCACGCGAAAAACCTCGTTAAATATCAAGCGTATATTTCCTTCCATTGAGTGATTCTTACTCAAGATCCGAGATTGGCAGGGGTTGTTGCCCAAAGTCAAGCCCTTGTCCGTCAAAGATGTGTTTTAATCACGAGGCTTTGTTCCATATCGGTGTCGTGTCCAAGTTGTGGTTTGTTGGCCAAAGTCAAGACCACTTCTTGTCCATTGACATTGATTACGAAGCTTCCATGTCAATGGGGTCCGTGCTTGACTGGGATCACTAGGTTTGTTGTGCCAAAGCCAAGGCCTAGTTGATTCAGAGGAAAAAGGTTAGGGTATACATTCGATGTATAGGCATATATAAGATATGTTTGGGACTTGGATGTCCACCTACTGGATCTAGGAGTTTGATGAGATCCAATTGATCTTCGAGATCTACCTAGTTAATTATCATACAATTTGTTGGCGAAAGTCAAGATGTGTGATATTTAACGGGATCCTAGCCCACTAGGAAACACGGTTTCCCGAGTACTCGACAGAGGGTTGGAGGCTCGCCGAAAAAATAGTGGGAGGCAAGAATTGAATTTGCAATATTCGTTCAATTACTCGCCATACGCGCTCATTTAAATTATTTCGTCATTAGATTAAATGTTCGTTAGACTAATATTTAAATTGTTGTTTTAATAAACAGTTGGACTGTATTATACTTGATTATATATAATTGGATTATATAAATCAATATATTTGAATTAATTAATTTCAGTTTACAGTTGATTTTATAATTGAATGATAGTAATCAATGTAATTGAGGTTAATTAATTTGGATTATATTTGATTATATAGTTGGACTATTATAAATCATTATAATATATAGTACCACTAATCGTTGATTAAATAGTTGGACTATTGTAATCAAGATAAAATTGAAAAGTTGGATATTTAAAAATATAATCTGGATTAAAAATTTTTAAATGATTTAATTTTCAAATTGGGAATAAATAATAGGTTACTTTATTTGATAAAATAACTTATATACTTACGCCCAAAATTAAGCAAAATAAGTAGAGCATAAAATCTTTGGAAGATTTATGTGATGATGACTTTAATGCTTAATTTATATACTTGTCATAAATCTAATTTTAGATTTAAGAAGTATTAAAATTGCAATTTATAATTCTTGGAGAATTAATTGACTATTCTAGATGAGATAAAGTCAAAGTTTGCAATTGGGCATGTAGCACGAGGTGCACATCATTTCGATGTTCTAAAACCAAGGCTTGCCTAAGGTTTCTGAAATATTGAAAGGATAATTGACATATCCCAAAATGACTACCATTTGGATATGGTAGACACGAAGGAATTAAAGAAAGGGCAAGACTCCTACTTTGAAAATGTTTGTCTTAGTTATGTTCACAGCTAGTATTGAAATTAGATTTTAAATACTTAGTGGTGGTACATAAATATATGTATTGATTTCAGAATCTGCTTTGAGCAGGATACTGACTTCAAGCCGAGATTTCTCTGCGAATCGGAAACGGGACGAAAGTCGCTGTTTCGACCGTAGATACCTAAGTTAGGAACTACTTCTTTGGGTATATACTTAAATTATGAACTGTTATAATTTAACTAGTTTGACTAGAGACATTATCTCTATATCAGTGTTTAATCCGTTGCGGATAAAACCTTTATATTATAGAACATTAAGTGTTTTATATATAAAGATGATACTGAGATAATACATTAGATGTAAATAACAGAATTATATATGTTGAATATAAATAAAATCTCAAACATATAAATGACAAAATAAATAGGCTAAAATTGATTTGATCAATAGAGACTTATTTGTGGCATTGTTGTCTAGGACACAATTTAATTAGACTCGTATATCACACTTTTGAAGAGTGGGTACTGGGACTGATTTGACTATTCAAATAAGGGCTGTGAATCTAGTTTATTAGGTAAAGTACCTAAATAACTATTTACTTGGTAATAGTATAAGGGCCACGATCTGTTAGCCCTATTAATGGTGAAGTAAGTGGGCCCATATCTAGCTAGGCTAGATGTGAACATGAATATTTCGTGACCTTGACGGATGTAACCATCACGTGTGATTATGTGTTTCTTTTGAAGAACACAATCAGAAACTTTTAGAGTTTCGACACGAAATAGACAAACAGATCGGCTATAGTATTATACCGTCACGGTAGACCGTAATGGAAAATACTTAAGCAATAAGTTTCTTATATACTTGAAAGAGTATAGTATTCTTTCAAATGAGGACTCCTCCCGGAACACGTCAAAGTGACGATGTGTCCGAACGGATTAACCGAATTATGTTAGACATGATAAGGCTAATCATGTCACTCTGCGCTACATTTCCTTCAACGGATAGTTTTAAAGTGCAATAACTTATTAGAATAAGGTTCCATTAAATCTGTTTGACAATGTCATATAGGATATGAACAGGGAAGAAACGAGGTTTCCATTCGATAATGTGGTATGCGCTAACGTTGTGATCGGTTGGATAAGTGCCCAATTAGGTTATAAGCCATAAGTATAGTACTTATCTCACATGAGAACAATGTGATCTAATGTACCAGGATTGGTGACGGGCAGAAGGAGGACGAGGATTCTGGCATGGCCAGGTGAGATATAGGAACTTTGAGGTGACCAATGCACGACGGAGTAATGGATCATAGCCTGAAACCTTAAGGTATGGACCAACATAAGTCAGTAGTATGGAATCGATCAAAACATATGAGATATGTAGTGGTCGTTGGGAGACTAGGGTGATTAAGGTTTTTCCGTAATTCGACAAGTAACTGAGCTAAGAGTACTATGCAGTGGTCAGTGGGAGGATAGTGATACTCGATGAAAATCGGAGTAATACTGTTCAAGGCACGAGTCCTTAATGGAACACAAATAGTTCATCTATGATGAATCTAGACCATTATCTTCGAATACACAAGAACTGAGTAGATCAGATAGAGTCAGAAAAAATAACCTAGGGTATGGGTTTTATCTAACCTCATAAAGATGTCAATCTTATGAAGGTATACCAACCGACTACGTTTTGAGGAAGTGATACAAGGTATCGACTCCCTATTATGGCAAAGTGCCATGAGTCCGGAATGGATTCCATGTTTAACAACTATTTGGATACTAGTTGTTTATACCACAAGGCATTGCGCCTATGGTACATTAAACGTCTTCAGGGAAGACATACATGGAAGGCAACATACCAACGTACAAAGCTAGGCTTTTGACGGAAAGGTATCGTTATCAACATTGTGTTAATAACGGTTCAACCTTTTACCTGTTGCCATGGTAAATCCATTTTGAAGATGCTTGTAGATAACTGTATATTTCATTTATGAAATATGTCAGTTACAAATCAAATCGCTTTCCTGAAAAGGAAACCTTTGGGATGTTTTATAACATTCTGATGATTTTGTATAACCAACAACGAGGTTTGCGGTTATTCGATCCATTTGGATTGAAACAAGCATAAGGTTCTTGGAACTGACGTTTTGAATAAATAATGGTTTATGATTTGACTCAAAACGAAATAATTCTTGTGTATATAAGAGGTTAGTGGGAGAGAGCACTGACAATGAATTCCCATAAAGAAATCGGTGAAAGCTTGGCTTTCATAAGAATTCTCCGTATAATTCTGGGGAGTAACAACCTTTATTCAAGGAATAAAGATCTACAGGGATAGATTTGGAGTTGTTAACACTCTGGAAATTGTACATTTAAAATGTACTTGTATTGGTGTCTCATACGCTTCGAGCATATGGAGTCACAATCGGGTCAATCCAAGTGATAGTCACTGGATTGAAGATTAAGAACATCTGTTAGTATCTGAGAGAACTAAAGATGTTGTCTTAAACTATGGAGATGGAGAACTTGAAGTGACTGGGATCACTGCTGCAAGTTTCCAAAAATTAAATAATACGGTACTATAAAGTTTGAATGACGGGACAATAAGCTGGAAATATTCCGAGCAAGATAACTGTTGCCGAATAAACAACAAATTCGGATTATTGCTGCAGCTGAGGCAGCAATAGAAGCCATTTGGATTGATAATAAATCTAATTAGATTAGATATAGTTCTGTTAGCGGCTGAGCTAGGCGTCAGCACAGGCTAAACAAATATATACTTCTATTGTTAGACATTATGACCCATAGCGTCACTGTTTTGTAAATGATATTGTATTATTGTACAAAATTAACTATGTGATAATGAAATTGTCTTTTGCCGTTTTGTAATTTATTTACTTTGATATATAAATGGCGAAAGTCCATATGATTAATTCCGTATTGAGATGATATGAGACAGTATCAATACATAAAGGTTAAATCATTAAATATCCCTAGTCGGAGTATTATCAAGATCGGACATCGATAATGCGGAATAGACTAGTATTGCACTTGTGCATGTTGTGAGGGCACAACGGCATAGTTCTCATATATTTAAGTATAGGATACTTATGCAAGTGCGATAGGAGGTTGTGTTTTACCGATGGTATGGAAAACAGCTTCGCTCTGGATAGACCCCAGCGGAATCCCATTGGTAGTATGTCTGCGTGTCTATGGGAGGCCGCATCAGGGTAGGTGTATATGGTCTTAACCTGAGACTTGCATCGCTAGTACTTGGGACAATGGGTAAACTTTGGTTTTGGTGGTTGGGGACCTTAACTGTTATGTGTTCACCTCTTCTGGGTTTATCAGGAATCGTAGTGCACTGGGTGTGATGTCAAGATGAAAGTGTCACTTCAGACATATAGAGTTGATGATCACGCAGATACAGAACTAAACTAGTGCTCTATAAAAGGTTGCAACCGTCGGGACAATATGACTAGGTCAGTATTGCCCGATTTAAAGAGACTAGTTGCTTGATGTCCGATATATGTTTCGTACGGGCAGACACATTTCCAGCCCCAGGCCTAACATGTGATCGTCCGATACTGGATCGATGTACGCAATACTACGGTATACTACGCTTGATATAGATCTAATATTCCAGTAAGAATTTTCTGGAGAATTGGGCAGGCATGGCGCTTTGCTAGATGCCAACCTTGTCTTGTAAATCGGTAAAAACGTAGTACGAGGTACGTACGTGTTTGGATTATCCAACGACCGTATTTACTGCCAACATATCCGGAGATCTCTTGGGTCGCTTCCTGAAGATTCACCTATGATGTTTCATTCGAACTTTATTAATCTTGGATTAATAACAGAGAAATTTATCTGGATAAAATGCCTTATTAGGAGAGAGAGAGAGATCGATTAATCTGGAATTAATCGATAAAATAATATATTCGATATATTATTAAACGAAATTAGATTTCGACGCGGAATTAAAATCGGATTTTAATTCGGGCAAACGAATTAATTTAGAATTAATTCATTAGCGAACTGAATAGTAATTTCGCAAGGCGTAATTATTTAATTCACGTCGCGACGAAAATTCGTTAATTTGGAATTAACGAAACCGAGCCCGAAAGTGCTTGCGGACACATTCGTATTTTGAATCGAGTGATATCCGCAAATCACATCGCGATATCTCATTACTTAATACGAATAGATAGTGAATGTATCTAGTCACCTTTGAGGGATGATGCATTGTCTCTAATCTCAAAGTATGGTAATGATAGCAAATGATGGATTCATTTTGGAGGGAAAGCCATGCACGGTTTTGGAAGGATTTTTTGCATTAAAAATTCTTTTGGTATTAGAATATCACTTCACTTTTCATTTTCCTTGGTTATTCACGTTTTTTGGCATGCAAAGGAAACAAAATCAAAAGTGAAACACACTCTCCTCTCTCCTCTCTGCTCACGCCGTGAGCTGCACCAATAAGGCAGAAAATTGTTTTCTCATTCTCCATTTTTGCTAGCACAAGCAAGGAATCAAAGGAGGTGATAGGGAAACCACCTTGGAGCTTGGAATACACAAAGCTTGGAGCTTTCAACTCTTTTCTCCTCTTGGCCGAAACTTCAAGGATCTTGGAGCTTCAACCTTTGTTTCATCTTTTCATCACAAAAGCTTTGTAAGTATGATTCCGCCATGCTTCAAGTTTATTATATATATTCATTTTGTTGTATTTCATAAGCTTAATCTTTCCTTGGCTAATTATAGTAACCAACAATGGTATCATTGAGCTATGTTTAAGCATGAAATATATTAGGTTAAAATTTTGGGTAAAATGATTGAAGCATGTTCTACATGTATATAGAATGATATTATATGGAATCAATTTTGAGAAAAATGCATTGGATGATTTTTCCCCCAAAATGTAACCTTGGCCGAATGGGTATGAACATTGGATATGTTGGAATTTTTTGTGTACAAGATCATTGGGAGGACTTAAAAGTATAATGGGACGTAGATTAGTGATTCAATCGGATTGAAAAAACAAATCGACACAAAAATCTCACTTGGCCGAATACTAATGGACATGAAAATGGACTTGATTTTTGTTCAAATTATGTTGGACATATGTTTTGAACAATAGATGATTAATAAATTAAATTGGTATTTTGAAATATTGGTTTAATGTATTAATCTTGGTTTTACACTTTAATTAATTGAATTTTAAATTTGGAATATTGAAATTTAAATTAATGGGCTTAATTGTTAAATTGGGCTTGTAATATTATATTTGGGCATAATGGGCTTGGTTGGGCCAAGTAGATTTGGGCCAAAAGGATTGGATCCAATTTGGGCCTAAATCACTCCATTAAGTCCAAATGTAGTATATGGGCTTTAAAGTTTATTGGGCCTTATGGGCTTGAAATTGGTTTTGTGGCATTTAAGGGTGATTCCTTATTTGGGCTTGGTAATTGGGTTTGACCCACATTGACCAAAGCCCAAGCCTTAATAAATCAATTGAAAGCCCATCGGACTTTAATTAAACAAACATTGGATGTTAGTTGGGCTTTGAGACCCAATTAGATTAGATTTAGAATCACTACAAGAAAAAAGGCTTTTATTGATACTAAATTAGTGTCAGTAAAGGGTTTTACTGACACTATATAAATGTGTCAGTGTTGCCGCAGCCAGAAATCACTGACACTAGTTTCTAGTGTCAGTGATTCTTAGTGTCAGTAAACGTTAATACTGTAGTATCAGAAAATTATTGACACTATGGTATCAGTAATCTCTCACACTATTTTAGTGTCAGTAAATTATTGACACTATATCATCAGTATTTAGTGATACTATAGTGTCAGTAAATTTTGTTACTGCAGTATCAGTATATCGCATATATTTGATTTTTAGTGTCAGTAATTATTGTTACTATAGTATCAATATCCGTCAATATCTTTTAAAATTTAAAAATCGTATTATTTCACAATTATATTTCTTATTTTTTGTAATTAAATTAATCATAAAATATATATATATATATATATACCAACTCAATGAAATAAAAAACTAAAAAATTACATTTATATAAAATTCGCAATATAATAGATTAATCGTATTAATCAATTCAACAGTATCACATGATGAATACAAAAACTCCATAGACAATCTTTAAATTAACATATATATATTTCAAAAACTACTCTTAAAGTCCCATCAAAATGTCATGCCCCCACCAAAATTCATGATACTTTTTGAGAAGCCTGCAACAATCCCCCAACAATATGATATCTGGCACAAAATCTGAAATTATAAACCAAATGTTAAGAATTAGATGGACTTCCAAAAAAAAATCGATATCTTCATAAATAAAAACATTAAATACATCCAAATAAAAATACAAAATATAACCCTAATCTAATTTTTGTCACATAAAGCACTTATTGACAATAACCATACCAACAACCTAAGAGCATGCATATAAAAAACCAAATGGCATCCATAATAACAAGTTGTATCTTTCATACCGCTACATAATCACCAAAACAAACAAATCAATAACACACACACACACACACACACACATACATACATTATAATAATATCAAACCGATATTATTATAATGGTATTCAGTTCATGAATGTAAATACAATAGTAATAAAGTCAAAAATTCAAGATTATGAAGGCACTACAAAATGAAGCTTCAGCACTAGCAAGTGGAGCTCCAAGTGGCCTAATGACACTAAACACAACATCAGGAAAGTCTTTGGTGATTGCATGGTTTACCCAAAGCAAGCAAGCTGACATTTGCCCGGGATTCCAGTCAGCCAATAATAAGCACTTATCAATTATTCACATTCCTGTATCAGGTCTAAATCCCATATTTAGGTGGAGAGAGAAATATTGTATTAATGAAAACCAACAAAAGTACTCACAGATTCATTAATGGGACCAAAGATTTCATCAACTTTCAAGTGGCGGCCGTTTTGGTGAAAACCAACAAACTCGCAGTAACACTGCTTCCATTGTTGTCACCAACAGGTCCTACAGAAAACAAAGTTCAAAGACAAAAAAAGAATGGTGATATTAGAGAGAATGTCTTCTCAATGTCTACTTTCAAGCATATTGATCATAAGCCTTCTCTCATATAGAAACAAAAAAAAAAAAAAAACAAAATATGCAAAAGATATACATACCATATTCGTTGAAGATGACACTCCCAGAACACAGTCCTTCCTCAACCTTGATAAGTTGTAAACTCATTCTCGGTCCAATCTCTTGAAGCTTTACAGCACTTTTTGAAGAAGCTCGATTAACTCTACAAGATCACTCGCCAGAGTCACAGTTGCTGCTTCATCATCAGCTTCACTTTCTGACCCATAACCAGCCCTTGAGAAAATTAAAGGAAAAATAATAGTGAGAACCAAAATAAATAATGAATACCCTACAGTAGTGTGGCACTTCCAACCTTGGGGAGAAAGGGAGTTCAATTTAATTTCTGTTTGCACATGGAGAATTGTGTTGTTGTACATGGTATGTTAAAAAACGAGTTAAAAGCTAGAATAGAATAATGTGGCATTGAAACATCACAACCAAGGAAGGAACACAATCTAAATTCTAAAGAGAGCATTCTTATTCTTATCCAAGAAAGAGGATAACTCGGCCAGGAAATTCATGCTAGAACTACATGCCCAATTGATTATAAAGGCAAATTATAAACCTTCCTAAGTTGCATCTCCAAGTTTCCAACAATAACACAACATAATAACTGGTGTTTCATATTTATGAACCAAAATTAATGATCTTCAGACTAAAAAAAACTAAAACAAATCAACAGATCTGACACAACTCTAATTAGTTCTTAAACTTAACACATCTATGCTAATTGATACACAATAAATAGATGGTAAAAAATGCCCCTATTATGCTGACGTGGTTGACTAGAATGCAGAGGAAAATTGGATAAACATATATATAATATAAAAGAGCGTGGAAACTTACTTGGTAACAAAATCACTCACATCTTGGAGACTTCTGATATCTGGGACTTGATGGTTCTGCACAAATTTCCTAAGTCTACGAGAAACACCCACAGGTTGTAGTCTAATAGAATAATGCCTAAAATCAATGAGTTTTGTGTCTTTATTGTAATTAAGCAACACAAGTCTTTGGCAAGTAGAAAGCTTGACCTGAGATATCAGATAAAAATAATATTAAAATCAGGATCAATAGTCAGCCTTTTGGCATTATAAATTATATTGTTTGATCACTCACAGTGTTGATATCAATAGCCGGAAAGATGTTCTGAAACATAATAGTTGTGAGCTTTAGATGTTGATCTCCAGTCCCAAAACCAGAAAGAACAATCTGCCAAAACATAAAATCAAAGTCAGTGGAAGACGGCAGGCGCAGGATGAATGCTCAAGTTGCATATTTACAAGGTTTTATGTGCCGACATATTACTCCAGTCTACTGTACAATGAGAAGAACAAAAAATAGCCAAAGTAAGTGGGAAAAAAAATGTGAATCAGACATTAAGGGGCTAGGATTAATGTGATTACAATAAAATGTTCTAGACAGCTGGCCAGTTGATAGTGAATAAATTTTTCAATTTGGAATATAAAATAAAGCAATATATAAATAATAGCAACAATGAGAATATATCTGTGTCAGAGAAAAAAAATACCAGAGGAGGATTTTTGAAAAGATCTTGAGGACATCTAGGACGCAATTGAGATTGAGCAACATCTACAGCTAATGAGTACTCATGTATTTTAAATGTAAGTGTTGGGCCCTGAGGAGTCCTTGCGACCCTCAAGTAGGGTGCAGTGTCGGTCTTTGATAATATGAGGAAATGTGTAACACCCATTGGCCCTGCAACATTCAAAAAGTCCTTGAGATTATTTCGCTTCTTCTCCTGCAAACATACAACAAAGAAAGAAATATAATCATTTGATGCAGGAAAAACAAACCTAGCTCATCAAAGAACACCCAAAAAAGAAGATAAAAGCTCTAAAGATTCACATAATCCCATCATCATAGTAGCGAAGTCCTAATAAGTATTCAAATAGAACTTTACCTTAAGCTTGAGAGCAGTATGATGGAGCATCAACTTTCTCAAATCCATTTCAAGCTGCCTGAGAGGACCAGGCAACTTTCCTCTTGAGAACACAAAACTCTTAGGAATCTTATCACCAGTGATGTGATCCACGGTTGGTTGCTGCTTCTTCACAAACGACCTCACAAATCCCTTCTTCTTACTCTGTTTTAATAAAGATTAAAATAAGAAACTCTCAATTTATTTAGTTGATAAGATGAACGAATTAAAAAATTCAATCAACTCAAGGAATGGTACAATCATGTGACCTATAACTATTTAAGTGCACAACAGATAACATAACCATGATCGTAAAAGCTAAGCAAATCCAAATACGGCCGCCACCTCGTCCACCGCGGCCGCCGTCTCTTCCTCCCCTGAAACCGCCTCCTCCTCTCGGGGGTCTCATTTTTTTATCTGTGTTTTGGTTGATTTTAGGAGAAGACTTCAATGGAAGCAGTGTTACTGCGAGTTTGTGACTGTTAGAAGACTTTTGAGCTTAGGGTTTTAATTTAGGGTTTTGAAGTGGGTCATTCGTTGCTAAATGACCATAATATCCCCTGCTTTTCAATCCACCCATTTTTTTTTAAATTTTAAATTTTAATTGCATAAAAAACATTTGCATGTATGGACTCTTAACAGGACTTGAAGCTTTTAAGGTTGATAATCGAAGTTTGAACTGCTTACTGCTTACAGAGGACTGAGGAGAGACCGACTAACGAGAGTAAAAATTGAAGCCATTGAAGGTTGATAATTGATAGGATGTACTGGATTTTGTTTAGATTTTAGAAATTACAAATGAGAGATTCATATTTGAGTGTAAAGAAGGGGGAAACAAAGGCTGCGCGATGAAAAAAAAGGTGGGAATGAGAGGAACCCTAAATTACTAAGATTGATTTGGTAACTACGGTTCAGGTTTTGACCCGACAAATACATATATATTTTTATAAACCGCGGTTTAAGGAACAAAAGTCACGATTTGGCCCAGTGGTAAAGCCTTACAATAAAAAAAAAATTTATATCAATGGTTACAATTTCGAGTCCCAGCAGACTTAAGGAAATAATTTTTTTTTTAATTTTTTTACTGATACTAAGGTATCATTAATTACTGACACTAAATTTACTGATACTCTAGTGTCAGTAATATATGCGAAAAACGTCACTTCCGCGAGGTGTTGGTTCGACTCCAGACGACTACGCGTTTTTTTTTTTTATTTCTTACTGATACTATTGTAATAGTAATTACTGACACTAAAATCGCTGATACCATAGTGTCAGTAATTATTGATATTTAAGTGAAAAACACGGAAATAGGCCCATTTACACGTTGTTTCTGACACTTTTAGCCTAGTGTCACTAACCTTAGTGTCAGTAAAGGCCTTTTTTCTAGTAGTGAATCTAAGTCTTTAAAGCACATTAAAAGTGTAAACATTTAATTTGGAATTAAATAATTGAATTAGTATTGAATACGAATTAAATTAGATTTAATAAGTAGTTCGATATAATTCATAAATTCGTACCTTATGTACTTATTCTCAAACGAGTTGGACTCGCGCAAAATCAAAACCGTTGTTTGAACATTGGATGATCATTTAAACAAAGACTAATTAATTGGATTAGATTGGTTGTAAACCATGTCTTGTTTGAATATATATGTATGTGATGAATGAATAGTGTATATCGGATGGATATTAGAAGGGAAAGGGTAATTTTAGAAATTATTGTAAATTTAGAATTTATAAATTGGACCTGCGTGTCCAGCCTTATCTCTTTTATCTCTTTGTATTCTCTTCTCACCTAATTCCCCTCAATGCAAATGAGGTTTCTCTTATTGTATTATGTAATTGGGTAGTAGTAGAATAGTGCTAGCGGGGAGAGGAAAGGGAGTGATTTGTTCTAGGAACAAGTTGTGTTTTATATCCATCCGTATATCACTATTAATTTACTTTACGCGCTTTATGATGTTTTAGAAGCATGCTTAAGGGTGTATGTTGATGAGACCTAACAAAGATAATAAATTGGTTGCCAATTACGCAAAAATCCTTCAATCTATATTAAGCGATTATCCTTCCATTGAATGATTCTTGTTCAAGATCCGATTGGCATTGGTTTGTTGGCCAAAGTCAAGACCTTGTCAATTAGGATGTACTTGAATCATGAGAGTTTTGTTCCACATCGGTGTCTTGTCCAAGTTGTGATTTGTTGGCCAAAGTCAAGATCACTTCTTGTCCAACGACATTGATTACGAAACTATCCTTGTCAATGGGTCCCGCTTAACTGGAATCATTAGGTTTGTTGTGCCAAAGCCAAGGCCTAGATGATTCGGAGGATATGGTTAGAAAATGTATTAGATACATTGGCATACGCAATATGTTTAGGACTTGGATGTCCACCTAACCGGATCTAGGAATTGGATTGGATCCAATTGATCTGTGAGATCTACCTAGTTAAATAGCATACAGCTTGTTGGCCAAAGTCAAGGTTGTGTGTTATTTAACGGGATCCTAGCCCACTAGGAAATAGGATTTCCCGAGTTCTCAACAGAGGGTTAGAGACTTGATGAAAATAGTGGGAGGCTAGTATGTGAATTTGCAATTTCATTCAGATACTTTGCCTTACGCGTTCTTCAAAATTATTTCGTCTATTTATTATTATTAGTTGGACTAATACATTGTTATTTTTTTGTAACAGTTTGACTGTACCCATTTTATCGTTAACTAGATAGTTGGACTATCGTAGTTGAGATGGCTAGCAAGGTAAATGTCCGAGACATCATCATGGGTGACAATGTCTTTAAGGGGACAAACTTCGCTGATTGGGAAATGAACCTGAGGATAGTCCTTGGGGCTGAGAGGATGTTGTATACTATACAAACACCTCTCCCGCCTAAGCCCACTGACCCACTTGAGCTGGAGTTATGGAAAACTCACAGCAATGATTGTGACACAGCTCAGGCTATTATGTTAGCTTCTATGACTCAACACTTTCGTCGCCAGAATAGGGACTTGGATCCTTATAATATGATGGCTAGACTTCGAGATCTCCACCGCTCCAACAAGCGGATGGAAAGGTATGAGTTGGTGAAGAAACTCTTCCGTGCCCGAATGACTGAAGGCGCATCAGTTGAGGCCCACGGGGCTCAAATGATCGCCGATATTGATGAGTTGGCCAATATGGGAATAGTCTTGGAGGCTGAGCTGACTGTGGATTTGATCTTACAATCGCTTCCCGATACTTGGAAACAAATTATAATCAACTATAAGTTGATGGACACGGATGACTCTCTTGGAGAGCTGTTATCCGTCTTGAAGGAGTCTGAAAAAGAACTCCTAAAAGGGGGCAAGCGCGAGGCGCACTATGCATCGACCTCTCAAGGGCCAAAGGCTGGGCTTAAGGCAACTGGAGGGGTGAGGAAGAGGAAATATAAGAACAAGGGTAAAGGCAAGTCGACAAAAGCTTCTGGGAAGCCAAGGAACAAATCTCAAGATGTCTGCCTCAACTGCGACAAGAAGGGTCACTGGAAACGTGACTGCCGAATGGGCAAGGGACACAAGGAGGATATCAAGGTAGGCAAGGCACCAGCCTCTGGTATGTTTGTTATTGAAATAAATATGACTACTTCTAGTCTTAAAAATTGGATTTTTGATTCTGGTTGTGCTGCTCATATTTGTACTGATTTGCAGGATCTGCAGAATAGCAGGATGCTGGCTTCAGGGGAGGTTGACCTACGAGTCGGAAATGGAACACCAGTTGCTGTTTTGGCTGTAGGGACTTTTTTTTTGGAACTGCCCTCAGGGCATGTACTTAAACTTTTGAACTGTTATTATATACCTAGTTTAACTAGGAATATTATATCTGTATCTTTGTTAACCCAGCATGGGTACACTTTTGTATTTAGAAACACTGGGTGTTATTTATATAAAAATGATGCAGAAATTTGCACTGTTGTTGCAAATAATGGTCTTTATATTTTGAATGTAAATGAATCTCCTAAACACAAAATGACAAACAAAAGGCTCAAAAGGAGTAATCTAAAAGATGAAGCTTACATGTGGCATTGTCGTCTAGGACACATTAACAAGACTCGCATATCCACACTTTCGAAGAGTGGGTACTTGGACGGATTTGATCCTAATTCATATGATGTCTGCGAATCTTGTCTTTTAGGCAAAATGCCTAAATCACCTTTTAGCGGTAAAGGTGAACGTGCCACAGAACTGTTAGCCCTCGTTCATAGTGACGTATGTGGGCCCATGTCTAGCCAGGCTAGAGGTGGATATCGATACTTCGTAACCTTTACGGATGATGCATCACGTTACGGTTATGTGTATCTAATGATGCACAAGTCGGAAACCTTTGAGAAATTCAAAGAGTTTCGACACGAAGTTGAAAAACAAACAGGCAAGAGTATTAAGACATTCGGGAGATTATACATCGTGGCGATGTAAAAGTCGAGAAGGTCGCATCAGATAACAACATTGCAGATCCGCTGACGAAAGCTGTTTATCCGCAAGTGTTTGAACGACATATACATAGTTCAGGTATTAAATGCTTGAGTGACTGGCTATAGGCCAAGTGGGAGATTGTTAGACATTATGACCCATAGCGTCACTGTTTTGTAAATGATATTGTATTATTGTACAAAATTAACTATGTGATAATGAAATTGCCTTTTGCCGTTTTGTAATTTATTTACTTTTATATATAAATGGCGAAAGTCCATATGATTAATTCCGTATTGAGATGATATGAGACAGTATCAATACATAAAGGTTTAAATCATTAAATATCCCTAGTCGGAGTATTATCGAGATCGGACATCGATAATGCGGAATAGACTAGTATTGCACTTGTGCATGTTGTGAGGGCACAACGGCATAGTTCTCATATATTTAAGTATAGGATACTTATGCAAGTGCGGTAGCAGGTTGTGTTTTACCGATGGTACAGAAAACAGCTTCGCTCTGGATAGACCCCGCGGAATCCCATTGGTAGTATGTCTGCATGTCTATGGGAGGCCGCATCAGGGTAGGTGTATATGGTCTTAACCTGAGACTTACATCGCTAGTACTTGCGACAATGGGTAAACTTTGGTTTTGGTGGTTAGGGGACCTTAACTGGTTCTGTGTTCACCTCTTCTGGGTTTATCAGGAATCGTAGTGCACTGGGTGTGATGTCAAGATGGAAGTGTCACTTCAGACATATGGAGTTGATGATCACGCAGGATACAGAACTAGTGCTCTATAAAAGGTTGCAACCGTCGGGACAATATGACTAGGTCAGTATTGCCCGATTTAAAAAGACTAGTTGCTTGATGTCCGATATATGTTTCGTACGGGGCAGACACATTTCCAGCCCCAGGCCTAACATGTGATCGTCCGATACTGGATCGATGTACGCAATACTACGGTATACTACGCTTGATATAGATCTAATATTCCAGTAAGAATATTTCTGGAGAATTGGGTAGGCATGGCGCTTTGCTAGAAGCCAACCTTGTATTGTAAATCGGTAAAAACGTAGTACGAGGTACGTACGTGTTTGGATTATCCAACGACCGTATTTACTGCCAACATATCCGGAGATCTCTTGGGTCGCTTCCTGAAGATTCACCTATGATGTTTCATTCGAACTTTATTAATCTTGGATTAATAACGGAGAAACTTTATCTTGAATAAAATGCCTTATTAGGAGAGAGAGAGAGATCGATTAATCTGGAATTAATCGATAAAATAATATATTCGATATATTATTAAACGAAATTAGATTTCGACGCGGAATTAAAATCGGATTTTAATTCGGGCAAACGAATTAGTTTAGAATTAATTCATTAGCGAACTGAATAGTAATTTCGCAAGGCGTAATTATTTAATTCACGTCGCGACGGAAATTCGTTAATTTGGAATTAACGAAACCGAGCCCGAAAGTGCTTGCGGACACATTCGTATTTTGAATCGAGTGATATCCGTAAATCACATCGCGATATCTCATTACTTAATACGAATAGATAGTGAATGTATCTAGTCACCTTTGAGGGATGATGCATTGTCTCTAATCTCAAAGTATGGTAATGATAGCAAATGATGGATTCATTTTGGAGGGAAAGCCATGCACGGTTTTGGAAGGATTTTTTGCATTAAAAAATTCTTTTGGTATTAGATATCACTTCACTTTTCATTTTCCTTGGTTATTCACGTTTTTTGGCATGCAAAGGAAACAAAATCAAAAGTGAAACACTCTCCTCTCTTCCTCTCTTGCTCACGCCGTGAGCTGCACCAACAAGGCAGAAAATTGTTTTCTCATTCTCCATTTTTTCTAGCACAAGCAAGGAATCAAAGGAGGTGATAGGGAAACCACCTTGGAGCTTGGAATACACAATGCTTGGAGCTTTCAACTCTTTTCTCCTCTTGGCCGAAACTTCAAGGATCTTGGAGCTTCAACCTTTGTTCATCTTTTCATCACAAAAGCTTTGTAAGTATGATTCCGCCATGCTTCAAGTTTATTATATATATTCATTTTGTTGTATTTCATAAGCTTAATCTTTCCTTGGGACTAATTATAGTAACCAACATCTATATCATCTGATTCGTTCGGATCATACATCGTGGCGATGTGATGATCCTATAAATCGCGTCAGAAGATAATTACGCAAATCCGCTGACGAAAACCTTTCCTCAGCAATTTGATCGAACCGTACATAGTTCGGGTGTTGGACACTTGAGTGACTGACCGGCGTAAACACACACGTATAACGCAAGCGTACGTATCGTTCAAGTAGTATAAAAAGTATCGATCCCACGAGGACTTAAAATCTTATCTATTAATTTTTATAAGGTCAAATGATTACTAGTATCTATCAGGTTGTTTGATTGATTTGAAATGACGACGATTCTAAATTTAAAGGCAAGTAACTAAAATTGGTTGAAAAGATATTTTGAGAAAATTCAATATTAAAACTATCTAGGGTTGTGATTTATTCAAATATTATTTAATGATGAAGTGGTTATCTTATAGTTGGGTAAAATATTGATTTATTAACCTGGAACACTAAATTATATAAAAGCCTCTTCCGATGGTCAATTACAAATATCCAATTTAACCTAATTGAATCATATGTCTATGTCAACCAAATTATCTGGATTCATTAAGATTAAGTTCCAATTATGGCTACCCCCGCCCGACAGGTATATTCCTATCCTGTAAGGAAATCTATTAAAAGGTTATCTATCCTCAAGGAAGATCGTGGGTTATTGAGTCTGAGGTCTTAAACCTAAAATCTCTATGTCTAGTTCATTTTAAGTTTACCTTATCAATTTTATTAGTGGCCAGTTAATAAAAAGCATTAAGATTAAGACTCAATAAATAAATCTTTATATTACCCAAATTATAATTTAACCCTTATAAACCGGTGATATTGGATTTCATCACAACCCTAGATTACTAACTTAGTTATGACACATAGCTAGGGCTAGTAAAAACTTAAAAGACATAAAATGAAAATGCTGAAAAGTAATTGCGGTGAGTAAAATGCTAAAAAGTAAATTACAAATGAAATAAAATGTTAGGCAAAAGGAATTACTTTTACTACTAATAATTTAGATATCTCCCATAAAATAATATATAAACTTGTGAAAATATTTTACCAACCGACCAATAGGGCGGTATCCTGATTAAGTCAAATTAAGTCCAACCAGCCATATAGGTGGTAATATTTGTCCATAATCCAGCCATAAAGGCGGTACCAAAATAAATTTACCAACCGACCAATCTGGCGGTATCCTTGATTAATCATGTTCAAACCAACAGAAAATAAATTTACCAACCGACCAATATAGCGGTTTCCTTTATTAATCAGTATTTTAAATAGTAAATATATTATTTTTAAGGGAGATTAATCTAAATAGCAATAGTAAAATAATTACCTTTCACCCTAGCATAGGGAAGTTACCTCCTCATAGTGAATAGTAAAAACTGTAAAATAAGAAAGTAAATTACTATTATTACAAAAAGTAATTAAAATTATTACAAAAGCAAAACTAAAAATTAAAAAACGAAACTTAGAGAGAGAAGAATTCCCTATTTACATCAAATAAGAGAGAGGGAATGGTGTACTGAAATCTGAAATTTCGCGCTCTATTTATAGGAAAATTTTTCACTGTTCGCGCGTCGCGACGCCAATGACTTCAGCGTCGCGACGCTGGATTTGTCGACGTGGCACGATGAGGAGGCGACACGTAGCAAGGCGGCTGACTGTTCACGCGACACGTGTCAAGGTGGCTAACTCTCAATTATTGTGATGACGTCATTGATGACGTCATGCTGACGTGGCGATGACGTGGCAAGGCGGCTGAGATCAACTGTCGGCACAATAGGATTGCGACACGTGGCGACACGTGTCACGTTCTGATTGGCTGAGGCTGACGTGGCACATTGACTTGGTTGACCTTGTGACGTGGCTGATGACGTGGCGTGACACATGGCGAAGTTGACTCTTTGACCGATGATGTGGCTGATGATGAGGCGACACGTGTCAAGTCTGAGTGTCGGCAGCATATGATGATGACACGTGGCACGGCGCATGTTAGCAGATCGGCTGTGATGGTGAAACGTGGCACGGCGCATTTTAGCAAAGTCGAACTTCTTCAAATGATTGACCGTTGACCAGGCGCACGTTAGCAGATTCGGCTCACGCTGGGCGTCGCGGGGCGCAGTGTTCCAGCGTCGCGACGCGCAAAAGACGAAAATATCTCTGTTGACGCATTTTTGTCCGGTTTTGCCCCAAATTGCCTCCAGTGCTGTCCAAACTTTATTTATCTGCAAAATAACAATAAAACACATCAAAACGTTCACAAAACTCAAGAAACTATACAAAATATTAAGTTTAATGAGTGGAAAATAGTGATATAAATACCACTCATCACACCCCAAACCTAACATTTTGCTAGTCCTCGAGCAAAATACAAAATAAAATAACATAACAAAATTTAACTAAGCCATTTTCGTAGGGATCACGGTTGCATTTAGCATATGCAACAAGCCTTTAAACCCCTAGGTGTCCCTAGTGGACGAGTTGTAGTCTCGTGAGGGTTTACAGCAATGATACCCACAAACATTTTACAAAAGTAAAAAGGTATTAAAACTAATGCACATAAAAGCAAAAAGACAAGTGAAAAGAGAATAAAGAAAGTTAGTGACTAATCAGGTGAAAATTCTACTCCAAGTTACTAGTTGTTTTGTTTCTTTCTAAATTACCGAATAAGTAAATTGTCCGATTATTTTTACCATTCTCCATATACACAGCTAACAAAATATTAATCAACTCATTTTTGCCCACATCAGTCATAAGTGCAGTTGATAAGAGAGTAATATTTTTGTCCTAAAGTTCTATCAGATTTCACATCTTTTTGTAGCAATGGAATAATTTTCTGATTTTTCTGATTTTTTTTTCTTCTTTTGATTTTTCTCTATTTTTTATTTATAAACAATATCTTCCGTCTATGTAGCGAGCTTTGGGTCGGTGGCTCCCAAACCAGTTGGCTTTAGGGCACCAGGTGTTAAGACACCCCTACGAACTTAATTACTCAGACTTCAGATATATATATATTTATAATGCAGCATCTTTGATCCATGTAGCGAGCTTTGGGCCAATGACTCCCAAACCAGTTGGTTTTAGGGCACTAGGTGTTAAAACACCCTTACAGACTTAATAACTCGGATCTCTGTTTTTTTTTTTTTTTTTTTTTATTCCATCACTTTTTAGAGATGCTTCCTCCAATTAAACTAGAGCACTGAATATTACAAACTTTTCAATTTTAGCTCATGTCCGTATGTTTCCATGTAAGTTCATAATACTTGTCAACTGAGCATAAGAAGATCCATTTTAGTCAGTGTTAAGGAGAATTCACAAATTAAATAATTTAAAAGGAAATAAACAAAAATTAACTTATTTCGAAATAGGTTTGAGATACGTCTCAGGAGTGGAAATTCCTTACTCGGCTATCTCTTACCCATTCCACTTTTTAGTCAAAATAAAAACACAAAAATGCAAAATATTTTTGTAATTTTTGAAAATTTTTCAATTTTTTTTTGTATTTTTCGAAAAATTTTGAACTAAAATAATAAAAACATACAAACTAAAAAAAAAGGTACTAATCAACTAATCAACTAATTCCCCCCCAAACCTAAATGAGACATTGTCCCCAATGTCTTAAACAGTAGCAGAAGAGTTTAGACGATAATACCTGGTTAACTGAAATTCTACAGGAATTTAAAGGTTAAGATCCAGATTAACCCGACGTCTCTTACCACGATCGTCCCCAGACCAATTTATCTTTGAAATGATAGGGTCAACTTGTGGTTCATAGGCTATGAGTTGGTCAATTAGATCTGGAGCAGTTCTGGCAGTAAATAGGAGTTCTTTTAAAGGTTTTGATATGAATCCATTTCTCCGGGCATCATCAAGAAACACACAAAGAAAATCATAAAACCCATCATATTGTTACAGCCCAATTGGTTTCTGGTGTATGTTCAGGTTTGCCCAAGATAGTACAATAAAAATTTCTTCCAATGTACCCAAGCCACCTGGCAAAGCAATAAAAGCATCAGCACAGTTAATCATTTCTACCAGTCGTTCAGAACATACCTGGCACGATCAATTCCTCTCCGTTGATGATTCAATAAGATTTTCCTCTGCCAAGGGTTTTGGGATGATTCCCAAAACATGACTGCCTCCATCCTGTACGGCCTTTGAAACGATCCCCATTAATCCAAGATTTCCTCCACCATATATAAGTGCATATTCTTGCAGCTAATACTCGACCCCCAACTCCTGCGCCGCTTTTATGTATTGTGGTTTAGTACCAACACTACTACCGCAAAACACCACAAATGTTTTCAACTCGTCTTCTTGAAGTGGCTTCCATTTTTATGTTTTTTTTTCATTCTTAATTCTGGATGACTTCAAAGGTGCTGCAATGATGAGTTGAATTTATAATACCTGAAAGGGGTGAGTAAAAATAGCACAAGTATCTTCCAAATGACGATTAGTACAACAATAGATCGTGATAGTAAAAAAGGTATGGATCCTGTCGGAGAAAATAAAAGAAAATAACAAAAGAAATCACAATTATTAAGAAAAGACAAAGAGATATATTATATGCAGGAAACGTAACGGCTTGATTGACATCTATGCGTCAGGGACAAGCTTCCCATCCAATTTTCTTATAAATTGGCAAACATGGTCTTTTTGAGTCAGATTCCCAAGACTTAATTGTTGTCTTTCTTTTTGATATTGTGTATGTAATCTGCAAAAGTCTATGTGAACATATCCACTGGGATGCGTCTCAAGAGTCGAAGATATATCATCTAAAGACTCCTTACTCAAGCCATTCCTAATGAAATTAATTTTGTCTTCGCGATTAACAGACACCATTCCTAAAGAATGACAACGAGTGTTGCAATTCCAACGTGCACATTTGTAACAAACACCCATTTGCTTAGCTCTTCGTTTCTTTGCATAGGTGCTTCTTCCAAAACCAGGCAAGTGTGAAATAAAAGAGTCAGAGGATTCACCTGCCAATCGGACTCGTGCTTCAATTACCCAACGAATGTCATTGGGCACACCATGGATTGTCAGTAGTCTCATCCGTTCTAAACGAGCTTTGTAAACTTTCATCAGAGATTTTTGAGGGAGAGAAGGAAATTGCTTGTGAAGATTTGCGAGAGCTTCTTCCATCTTGAAATGACTTAATCTGCAAAAACTAAACACACAAAATTTAATCACACAAATCCACAATATATAAAAAAAATTGCATGGGTTGCCTCCCTGCGAGCGCTAAGTTTAATCGTCGTCAGCTATGTTGGATAATATGACCCATAGCGTCACTATTTGCACAGATCATTGTGTTGTGTTGTAGCAAATTAACTATGTAATAAGGAAATTGCACTCTCATCATTTGTGATTAGATCACCATAGACATATAAATGAAGAGAGGTCCCTATGATTAGTTCCTGGATTGAGATGATATGAGACAGTATCAGTCCACGAAGGATAATCATTAAATATCCCTAGCCGTAGTATTATCGAGACTG
>SKCR01007615.1:0-24582 GCA_019454045.1 Zanthoxylum bungeanum | reverse complement strand
ATTGGAGCCTTTCTTGTTCTTCTTTTTCATTGGCTCCTACCTTAGCCTTTCCAGTGCTTTCTTTTTCTTCTTTGCAGATTTAGAAGATTCGAAAACATTTGCCTCTGCACTAGACTTACGAGGATCCACCAGCATGGACTCGTAATGGGTGAGCTCATAAACAGTTGGGTCAAAGTAAAAGACAACTTGTTCATAACATAGTGCTTTTAAACTACAGGAAACTCTCAGAAGAGTTTCCATGATCATGGTCACCGGCTATGCTCGTCAATACGAGCTCCATGGGTTTCAGCAGTGTTGAGATAAGTCATCATCCTTAAGACTGCTCTCGGACTGCTGTCCCATCCTTCATCCATCAGTCATCGCTGAGAACCATGGCCTCATGGCGTTGACGCTCCAGGTTGCCCAACATGCCGGTAATGACTCTATCATATGTGATGCTAGAGCCAGAGGTTCATGCTTTGCAAACAAGAAACCTCAGACATCCCTGCTAGCAAGTAGCAGCGGGCTTTCTCATTTGCTGCGACCCATTTCTGATAGGATATCGCGCACAGCTTGGCCAATATTTCTGGCCGGCTCGGGAGGACATTCCTCCGTCAGGACAAACTTTAGGTCTTCACAGACCAAGATAGCGTTTATGTTTACTTTCCCACTTAACCATAAATTTTCTCCGGTCAATTATCATTTGAGAGAATGGGAATAATTAGAGAAACCATTGCTGAAAATAAAATAAACATGTACTTAACATTCATTCATCGCATTTATCATCAAGAATTTTGGCATAAAATTAACATGAGCATGAACAAGAATAATGAATCAGAAACCTAAGAGAATTATATGCCACGGAGATCTAATCCCACAAGTAATTGCCGCCGTACATCAAGTAATCGCATGATAGATTGAGATAATCTCAGTTGTCTACATATATACGGGAATTAACTCTTATTCCTATATTAAAACAAACTACCTTTTATTTGATGAAGAATTAAAAGTTAAACATTGAAAAATAATCATTTCTTGGAGTAATCCCTCATCTTGATCTTTCTGATTACTTTTAAAAGACCGAGGTAAGCTGCTATCCGTTTCGGAGTATTGTCCCCGTCCGTGTCCCATGGTACTGTGAATCCTTATTCGTATGATGATTGCATATCTCAGTTGTTATTCTTGAATAACTCTCTGGGAAATCTCCTGCCTAATTTCTCTCCTCACTTATCATTCCGCATTAATGGCCTTTTTTGATCTATGCTGAAGCTTTGCATCTTACACGTATTGAGCCCTAGTTACCCTCGGATTTCTGCTGGGGCTCCTTCATGGTATGAATTCCCATGTTAGATAATTTATCCCCCGTACTACTTCCTATTATCGGCTCTACTGTTCCTCTTTCCTTGGACCGTTCAACTTTTTTGCGTAGTGGAATCGTGAAGTGCCGCCGTAGGGTAGGTCAGTTCACAAGATGCATCTAGAATCCCTATCCTTTCAGAACCCAAAGTTGATTTTGACCCAAAATGGACACCATCCGTAGGGAAACGAAAACAAAACCGTCTCGAAGACACCTTTTGAATCTCATGTTTTTGAACTAACAACGGAGTTCGCGGGATGTACTGTCGTATATCCCTCTCCCACTCACTATTTTAAACTTAAGGTCTCTATCTAAAATATCTAATATTTTATTCTAACTAGTGTGGATAAACTTATGGCGGCTAAAGCATAAATGTTATTTACACTAGTCTCTCATGAGTGAGCTAAATCAATTTTAACTATTAAAATTGTGTCACAAATGTTTATTAGTCTCTACTAGTATAATTACTTTTATTAAACTAATTTAATTAGAGTGGTCTAAGTGAGCTACAATATTTTAACTCTTAAAAAAAACTAGTCACTTAAATGGTCTATAATCATTGAATTCTAAAAGGTCAAAATTCTATTAAATATTTTAATAAATTTTTAGTGCGTCATAAAATTCAATGGTACGTGGAATTGTGTCCCGAGTGCAGACCATATTTCCGTCCATACGGAATCGGCTATGGAATTTATATCCGGGTTTCCATCCTATATACCAATGGATTTTATTATGCACCAATTAAGCCCAATATATTAGAATTCAAGTTTTAGACATAAATCTCATTAATCTAATTAATGATTTCAATGCATATCATATTCTAATTTAAACATTTTAAATTACATAAAATCATAATTTTATGTCTATAATGATAATGCATCTATGACATATTATGGCATATAAAATGCATAAGTGGACACCCTAAGCTATATGACATGTTATTCAAACAATTCGAAATAAACATACATATGACATAAAAAATTATTTTGCATTGACCAGGCTCTTATTTTTCCTATACTAATCTAATTAGTACAAAAGATTTACCAAGGCATCCCTTGGTCTTCAAATCCCGCTCCAAAGTGGTGTTGGCTCCTTTTGCGACTTCGGTGCTCCAAATTACAAAAATTGAAACTTTACATTGAAAAAAAAATTACAACAAATGTAAACAATGGCCTTATGGCCTTACATCCCAAAAACAAAACCAACTACAAAAATAAGAGCCGGAAAAATTTACAACCAATGCAAAATCCATTCATCGCATGAAATATCAAAACCATTCATCACATGAACTTAATAATGTGCCCACTCATCTAAACATATAACTCATATAAACATGTTAAAACAGAAACTTTAAATAATAAAGTGAAGGGTTAAGAGCACTTTTCAACCTCGCTCTTGATGCCAATTGTAGGGAACGCCTTCCCTCGCGCAGCGGAAGCGGTTAGGCTCACGGACCGAACTTGAAAATTTTTTCTGCTCTCCCCTTTGCTTGGCTGAATTTCACCAGTGGGTTCACTGATGTTTTGCTTCTGTTTTGGACAATATTTCAGCCCCGGAATGCCCCCGAAACAGTCCCTGAACAGCCCCTTGAACTGCAGTGAATTAGTGGACTGTTTTGGACCCGTCACACGAGCGAACTGCACTTATTTTTCAGGTCTGTTTGCGTGAACTGCACAATGATTTCAGTTCTAATTTTTCACCAAAAATCAATCCTAACACAGCCCTAAAAATTCCCAAAAGTGTTTCCCAAAAACCCGAATGAAAACCAAACAAAACCGAGCTCCCGGGTGTGGTTAATGGTGTGCGGCAGTGGGCTGAAAATTTCCCACTGTTGTGAGGTATAGGAGGGGTTTAGGGATTCTTTTCAACATCACGAGGTCTTCTGAACTATATCTTGAAACCAACGGAGGGTAGTGTGGGCTACACTCACAAATTAATCTCTAAACGGTTTAGAGAATAAGATCACACACCGAATAATTTTCAGGTTCTTCAAAGAAAATTCTCAACTCTTGAGAGCTTGAAGAAGAGATGGAGGCTAGTGTTTACTAATGTGTATCTTGTAAAAAAAAATTAAATCATAATTTTTCTTTTATACTTTAGGTAATTTGTTTCATAAAACAAATCAACCATTAGTCTCCCACTCCCTACATGTTTCGGCCAAGGCAAGGATTTCTAGTTTGATTTTGCTTCCAAAACAAACAAATCCTATCCCTAACCATATAGGGAATTTCGGCCATGGCTAAGGTAATTAGGATTTTTATTTTGTTTCTTAAACAAACAAATCCTATTCCTTACCATATAGGGAATTCGGCCAAGGTAGGGTGATTGGGTTTGATTTTATTTCTCAAACAAACAAATCTTATTCCTTATCCAATAAGGAATCCTACCTTAGTAATAATACTTAGCCTTATTAAATTATATCATATATAATTTAATGTTCTAATTTAATAATTATCATATAATTATTAATACATTATATTAACTTTTATTATAAAGTCTCAAGTGCGATGTATTTAATATTATTAATCATATTAATAATATGCATTCTTTTGTTAGTATATAATTGGACCCTCCAATTATATTAGCTCCGCTAAAGTAAATCGAGCTAGCACGGGGACCAAGTGGACCTACGGTTCCGAGCTCCAATAATCTCGAAATATTAATTAAGCTCTTAATTAAATATTCTGAATTATTAACTTCGAATTATTCCACTAAAAATCTGAAGTTGCACTCTCATTGCCGTAGATGAAATATTAAGGCGAACCAAGTCGGTGTCCACCGATATAGTCATTGCATACAAATTGATCCTTCACGAATATCTCGTAATTAGAGTCGGGTCATAATGTCCGTTATACCCCTCTAATTATTTTTACCTTAAGTACCATTGATTCTCTAATGAACGATTCATTCATAACTGTTATGAATATTAATCTTTTTATTCGTAATAGAAAGACTTGAGCGCTCTAATCATTCAAGTACCGAATCAACCCTTAAGAGAGATACTCATCTACTTCTCGTAAGAATGAGTGAATTCCATGTCTATGTAAAACATTCCCAGCTACATAACAGATTATGCCCCAAAGTACGTAGTTATTGGTTGGGATTGCTACACCAACCTCACCTTTGTAAATCAAAGGACATATCCCGCCATGCAGGAGTTCGTAGTACACTCAGGATTAAGATCAATCCATATATGACCATCAAGTAGATTGAAATGACTTTCTTTGTTTAACGGATATTATAAGAATGTCATTTCTATATGGGTCCAGTCCTATATGATCACATCATATAAGGTGCCTCCATTCTCATGTCTCTACATGGACGATCCGGATTAAGATCGCCATCCAAATATAGAATGGACCGCAGCTATAAATAAACCACAAACAAAGTACCAGTTTGTTTGCTCTCTATGGACTATTTAAGATTACTAACTTCAGACTTAAATCATCTGGTGCATGACACTCATACACCAAGTCTGAAGGTACATAAGTAATCTATGGTATTTATGAAGATAAATAATATGCGAAAATTAAACAAACAATTTGATAAATGAATAATGCATCATTTTATTTCTAAACACAAGAATCCGTTTACATCACATGTCGCTCTAGGGCATACATCCCAACAGGCAGGACATGAGTTCTATTGCTTTCTGGACGAATATTCAGGGTACAATCAGAATGCCATCACCCCAGAAGATCAGGAGAAAACCACATTTACATGTCTGTATGGTACTTTTGCTTTCCGCAGGATGCCATTTGGATTATGTAATGCCCCTGCCACATTTCAACGTTGCATGATGGCCATCTTCTCAGATATGCTGGAGCAGAGTATGGAGGTTTTCATGGATGACTTCTCTGTATTTGGAGATTCTTTTGACCATTGCTTGCAAAATCTGGAACAGGTGTTACAAAGGTGTGAAGATACCAACCTGGTACTCAACTTGGAGAAATGCCACTTTATGGTGCAGGAAGGCATTGTTCTTGGACACCGGATCTCACAAAAGGGAATCGAGGTAGACAAACCAAAGATCGAGACAATTGAAAAATTACCTCCACCAACATCTGTCAAAAGGATTCGGAGTTTTCTCGGATATGCAGGTTTTTACAGGAGATTTATCAAGGACTTCTCAAAGATTGCTAAACCCTTGTGCAATCTTCTGGAGAAGGATGTGCCTTTCAACTTCACCAAAGAATTCCATGAAGCTTTTGAGATCTTAAAACAGAAGCTAGTTTCTGCTCCCATCATAGTAGCACCAGACTGGACCCTTCCATTTGAGGTAATGTGTGATGCTAGTGATTTTGTTGTAGGTGTAGTTTTGGGACAACGCAAGGCAAAGATTTTCCACACCATTTACTACTCCAGCAGAATTTTAAATGAAGCTCAACTCAACTACACAACCACTGAAAAAGAGTTGTTTACAGTTCTTTTCACTTTTGACAAATTTCGCTCTTATCTGATGGGTCCCAAAGTGGTGGTCTACACAGATCAATCAGCAATCAAATACCTAATCGCAAAGAAAAATGCCAAACCTAGATTGATCCGTTGGATACTTCTTTTGCAAGAATTTGACGTGGAGATTCGAGACAGGAAAGGGGCAGAAAACCAAGTGGCTGATCATCGAGGATCGAAAATGGAGATACAGTTGGCAAAGATCTAACAATCAAAGAAAATTTTCCAGATGAACAGCTGTTTGCCATGAAACAGCAAGAAGCCCCTTGGTATGCTGACTATGTCAACTACATTGTGTCAGGAAAATGGCTGTTGGAATGGACAACTCAGCAAAGGAAGAAATTCTTCAAAGAAGTCAAGTACTATGTCTGGGACGAGCCATACCTGTTCAAATGTTGTGCTGATCAATTACTAAGACGGTGTGTTCCATATGAGGAGGTCAACAATGTTTTGTAGCACTGTCAATCATCACTATACGGTGGCCACTTAAGCGGGAACAAAACTGCGGCAAAAGTCCTTCAATCAGGTTTGTTCTGGCCCACTCTTTTTAAAGATGCTTACTTGTTTTCTCTTCTTTGTGACAGGTGCCAGAGAACGGGGAATATTTCGAGGAGAAATGAAGGACCGTTGCAAAATATTCTGGAAGTGGAGATATTCGATGTGTGGGGTATAGATTTCATGGGACCCTTTGTGCCATCATTCGGAAACCTGTACATCTTGATTGATGTAGACTATGTCTTCAAATGGGTTGAAGCAATTGCACTGCCATCCAACGATTCAAAAGTGGTGATCAAATTCCTTAAAAAGAATATTTTCACCCGCTTCGGAACACCTCGGGCAATTATCAGTGATGGTGGATCATATTTCTGCAACAGATACTTCGATGTACTCATATCCAAATATGGAGTTACTCACAAAGTTGCCACTACTTACCATCCACAATCAAATGGACAGGTTGAAGTTTCAAACAGGGAAATCAAAAGAATCTTGGAAAGAACCGTTGGACCAACAAGGAGGGACTGGTCAACAAAACTAGATGATGCATTATGGGCCTACCGGACAGCTTACAAGACACCCATTGGTATGTCCCCATATCGATTGGTGTTGGAAAAGCATGCCATCTATCCGTCGAGCTTGAACACAAAGCGTACCGGGCACTGAAGAAGTTGAATCTTGATCCACAAGCTGCAGGAGAGAAAAGACTCCACCAACTCAATGAATTGGAGGAATTTCGCCTACAGGCTTATGAGAATGCCAGATTATACAAGGAAAATACCAAGAAATGGCATGACAGAAAAATAGTGCGCAGACAACTAGAACCAAGGCAGTAGGTGTTGTTGTACAATTCAAGGTTGAAACGTTTCCCTGGAAAGTTGAAATCAATGTGGTCAGGTCCATTTGTAATCACTCAAGTTTTACCATATGGAGCTGTTGAGTTACTGGATCCTAATACCAATGAAACATTCAAAGTTAACAGTCAGCCTGTCAAACACTACTGGGGAGAATCAATTGAGCGACAAAAAGAAAGTGTCACACTTTCAGATCCAGCATAATGTTTGGGAAGTCATGTCTAGCTGACGACATTAAACTTAGCGCTAGCTGGGAGGCAACCCATGCAATTTGTGTATATATTGTGATTTGGTGTGATTTCATTTTGTGTGTTTAGTTTTTGCAGGATAAGTTATTTCAGGGTGGAAGAAGTTCTCGCTAATCTTCACAAGCAATTTCCTTCTCTCCCTCAAAACTCTTTGATGAAAGTTTACAAAGCTCGTTTGGAACAGATGAGAATTCTTACGATACATGGCATTCCTAATGACATTCATTGGGTAATTGAAGCACGAGTCTGATTAGTAGGTGAGTATTCTAATTCTTCTAATTCTTATTTGCCTGGTTTTAGAAAAAGCACCTATGCAAAGAAACGTAGAGCTAAACAAATGGGTGTTTGTTTCAAATGTGCACGCTGGAATTGCAATACTCGTTGTCGTTCTTTAGGAATGGTGTCTGAAAATCGCGAAGACAAAATTAAATTCATTAGGGATGGCTTGAGTAAGGAGTCTATAGATAATATATCTTCGACTCTTGAGACGCATCCTAGTGGATATGTTTATATAGCCATTCGTAAATTACATACACAATTCCGTAAAGAAAGACAACAGTTAAGTCTTGGGAATCTGACTAAAAAAACCCTATTTGCCAATTTATAAGAAAATTGGATGGGAAGCTTATCCCTGATGCATAGACGTCAATCTAGCCGCTACTTTATTTGTACATATTATATCTCTTTGTCTTTTCCTAATAATTATGATTTGTTTTGTTGTTGTATTTTCTCCGACGGGATCAAGACCTTTTTGACAATCACGATTTATTTTACTGTTTATCTAATAATTGTCATTTGGCAGGTACTAGTGCTATTATTTTACTCACCCTTTTCAGGTATTATAAATTCAACCCATCATTGCACTTTTGAAGACATCCAGAGTAAAACATGGAAGCCACTTCAAGAAGACGAGTTGAAAATATTTGTGTGTTCTGCGGTTCTAGTGTTGGTGTTAAACAGCAATACATAGAAGCAGCACAAGAATTGGGTCGAGTCTTAGCTGCAAGGAATATGCACTTAGTATATGGCGGTGGCAATCTTGTACTTATGGGGATCGTTTCAAAAGCTGTACAGGAAGGAGGCAGTCAAGTTTTGGGAATCAACCAAAACCCTTGGCAGATGCGAATCTTATTGGACCATCAAACGGAGAAGAACTGATTGTGTCAGGTATGTCTGAACAACTGATAGAAATGGTTAACCGTGCTGATGCTTTTATTGCTTTGCTAGGTGGCTTGGGCACGCTAGAGGGGATTTTTATAGTACTATTTTGGGCGAAATTAAACATACATCAGAAACCACTTGGACTGTACAATGTTGACGGATTTTATGATTTTCTTTTGTGTTTATTGATGATGCCAGAACTGCCCCAGATTTAATTGACCAAATCTTAGCTTTTGAACCACAAATTGACACCATCTTTTTCAAAATAAAATGGTCCAAGGATGATCGTGGTAAGAGGCGTCGGGTAAATCTGGATCTTAATCTGTAAATTCCTCTCTAGATACAGTATTTTCAACTAACCAGGTATGATTTTCTAAACATTTCTTCTGTTGTTTAAGACATTGGGGACAATGTCTCATTTAGGTTTGGGGGAGGAGAATAGTTAATTATTACCTTGTTTTATTTTTGGTCAAAAATTTTTCGAAAAATACAAAAAAAAATTAAAAAATTTTCAAAAATTATAAAAATATTTTGCGTTTTTGTGTTTTTATTTTGACTAATAAGGTGAAATTGGTATATGAGATAGCCGAGTAAGGAATTTCCACTCTTGAGACGTATCTCAACCTTTAGGTTTGGGGGAGGAGAATAGTTAATTATTACCTTGTTTTATTTTTGGTCAAAAATATTTCGAAAAATACAAAAAAAAATTAAAAAATTTTCAAAAATTATAAAAATATTTGCGTTTTTGTGTTTTTATTTTGACTAATAAGGTGAAATTGGTATATGAGATAGCCGAGTAAGGAATTTCCACTCTTGAGACGTATCTCAACCTTTTTCGAAACAAGTTAATTTTTATCTATTTCATTTTAAATTATTTAATTTATGAATTCTCCATAAAACTGACTAAAATTGATCTTCATATGCTCATTCTGACAGGTATTATCAACATATATAGTAACATACGGACAAAAGCTGGAATTGAAAAGTTTATAATATTAGTGCTCTAGTTTAATTGGAGGAAGCATCAAAAAAGCGATGGAGTAAAAAAAAAACGTCCAAGATCTGAGTTATTAAGTCTGTAAGGGTGTTTTAACACCTATTGCCCTAAAGCCAACTGGTTTGGGAGTCACTGGCCCAAAGCTCGCTACATGGATCGAAGATGTTGCAAAAATATATATTTATATCCGAAGTCTGAGTAATTAAGTCCGTAGGGGTGTCTTAACACTTGGTGCCCTAAAGCCAACTGGTTTGGGAGCCATCGGCCCAAAGCCGTTACATAGATGGAGGATATTGTATATAAATTAAAAAAAAAAAAAAAGAAAAAAATCAGAAAAATCAGAAAAATTATTCAATTGATCCACAAAAGGTGTGAAATCTGATAGAACTTTAGGACAAAAATATTACTTATTCTCAATTACACTTATGACTGTTGTGGGCAAAAATGAGTTGATTAATATTTTGTTGGTTGTGTATATGAAGAATGGTAAAAATAATCGAAGAATTACTTATTCGGTAATTTAGAAAGAAACAAAACAACTAGTAACTTGGAGTAGAAGTTTCACCTAAATAGTCACTAACTTCTTTATTCTCTTTTCTTTTGTCTTTTTGCTTTTGTGTGCATTAGTTTTACTATCTTTTTAACTTTTGTAAAATGTTTGTGGGTATCATTGCTGTAAACCCTCACGAGACTACAACTCGTCCACTAGGGACACCTAGGGGTTAAAGGCTTGTTGCATACGCTAAATGCAACCGTGATCCCTACGAAAGTAGCTTAGTTTAAATTTTATTTTATTTTAAAGTTGTTAATGTAATTTTATTTTATGTTTTGCTCGAGGACTAGCAAAATGTTAGGTTTGGGGGTGTGATGAGTGGTCAATTCATCACTATTTCCCACTCATTTGACCTAATATTTTGTATAGTTTCTTGAGTTTTGTGAATATTTTGATGTGTTTTGTGTTATTTTGTAGATAAATAAAGTTTCTGAGCATTCTGGAGGTGATTTTGGGCCAAAACAGTGAAAACGGACAAAAAGGGCATTTTGGTAATTTTTCAGCATCGCGACACCGAAGCCCTTGGCATCGCGACGCCTAACGTGCGCCAATCTGCTAATGTGCGCCCGGTCAACAAGTCAAAATTTGAGAAGTTTGACTTTGCTAACGTGCACCGAGTCACGTGTCACCATCACAACCGATCTGCTAACGTGCGCCGTGCCACGTGTCATCATCCTACGATGCCGAAAATCACCATCACCACGTGTGCCACATGTCATCCTACGTGTCGCCACATCATCAGCCACGTCAGTAAGTCAACAAGTCAACTTTGCCACGTGTCATGCCACGTCATCATCAACGTCAGCCGTTGACCAAGTCAAAGTGCCACGTCATTATCAGCCAATCACGTATCGCCACGTGTCGCAATCCTACGGTGCCGACAATCGCTTTCGCCACGTGCGCCAGTCAGCACAATCATTGAGTTCCAGCCGCCTTCGCGTGACACATGTCACTGTTCCAACGTCGCGACGCCAAAGGCTTTTGCGTCGCGACGCCCAACCCCTACCGACGCCTATAAATTCAGCTCAGAATTCTGATTTTAGATGTATCTTTCCCTCTAAATTCTCTGATGTAAATATGGAGTTCTCTTCTTAGTTTCTTTAAATTTTAGTTTTGTAATTAATTTTAATTACATTCTGTAATAGTAATATTATTTTGTAATAGTAATTGTAATAGTAATTTTTTTTTTTTACTTTTACAATTTTACTATCCAACCATGAGGAGGTAACTTTCCCTTGCTAAAGTGAAAGGTAATTCTTTTATTACTGCTACTTAGATTAATCTCCTTTAAATATAATATATTCACTATTTAAAAATTTGACTTAATAATTAATGATACCGCTATATTGGTCGGTTGGTAATTATTCTTAAACTGGTTTAAACCTGACTAAGCAAGGATACATCCAGATTGGACGGTTGGTAATTAAACTTTCTTACCGCCTATATGGCAGGTTCATGGACAAATTTTTATTCCGCCTTTATGGCTGGTCAAACTTAATTTGACTTAATCAGGTTACCGCCTATATGGCTGGTTGGTAATATTTTCACAAGTTAATATGTTATATTAAGGGATATATCTAATATAGTAGTAGTAAAAGTATATCCTTTTGCCTTAGCAATTTATTTTACGTTTTTACTTTACCGTATTTACTTTCAAGTAGTTCATTTAATGTCTTTTACTTTTAAGTTTTTACTAGCCCTAGTTATGAGTCGTAACTAAGTTAGTTATCTAGGGTTGTGATGAATTCTAATATCACCGGTTTATAAGGGGTTATTTTATAGCTTGGTTAATTTAAAGGTTTACTTATTAAGTCTTAAGCTTAATGCATCTTGTTAACTGGCCACTAATAAGATTGATCTGGTAAACTTAAAATGAACTAGACATATGGATTTTAGGTTTCAGCCTTAGACTTAATAGCCCACGATCTTCCTTGATGATAGATAACCCTTTAATAGATTTCCTTACAGGATAGACATATACCTGTCGGGCGGGGGTAACCATAATTGGAACTTAAACTTAATGAATTCAGGTAATTTGGTTGACATAGACATATGGTTCATTAGGTTACACTGGGTATTTGAATCTGACCATCGACAGAGACTTTTGCATAATTTCGTGTTCCAGGTTAGTAAACCGATTTATTACACAAACATAAAATAACCATTTCATCTTTTAAAAGATATTAGATGAAATCACAACCCTAGATAGTTTTATAAATTTGAAGTTACCTTAATCTACTTTCGCCATTTTAAATACTTGTTTTAAATTATAAGTTTAAAGCCGTCACCATTCCAATCAAACAATCAACCTGTTAGATACTTGTAATCATTTGACCTCATAAAATTAATAGATTAGTTATTAAGTTCTCGTGGGATTGATATTTTTTATACTACTTGAACGATACGTGCGCTTGCGTTATACGCGTGTGTAAGCACCGGTTAACTCTCTCTGTCTATGTGTGACAGATCATATTAATTAACCCAAAGAGTTTTAGGCTTCTAGGGGAGTTTAAATATGAAAGTTTGGACAAGATTCAAAAAAATATGCAAGCCAGAAACAAACTAAATCAATCAAGGGTTTGAGTGATGGAACTAAATATGGTATAATCATTAAATCTAAACTTTTGTATAATAATGATTCTCTTTGTCTATGTTGCATTCACAATTAAAGGATGTGATCAACAGTGCAACTTTGTACATTTTAACTATGAATTTTAGAGACTATTTCAAAAGAATCCATGGGAACTACTTTATCAATATGTTCTTAAATGTTCACTGTAATAGATTGTGATAATTTGATATATATGTGCAGCGAGTCCCATAAATGAAATAAAAAAATAAAAATTTGAAATTTACACTCCTTCCATTCTCTTTCACTTCATTCCATCTCCTAACATCCACCAAACAATAATTTTTAAAAATTTTAAGTTACATTCCACATTATTTATTTCTCTTCGATCAGTCCAAAAAATAGTGTAAATGTGTAGAGTATATTTTATCCTCTAGTATAGAGGCTCTAGATGCAACATTAAATTTCTACTCTTAGTCATAAATATTAAGAATGTTTAGACATTACACACCACACAAGCATACAAAGACTAGTTATATATACATACATACATACATCATTGATTTAAATCAATCGAATGGTAGATATTCAAAATCAAGATACCATTTAATGATGTAAATTCATCAACCATTATATATTATTGGATGGACTTAAAATCAACAACTAGATGTTGATGTTTATATTTAAGTAAAAAAAAAAAGTATATATGCATGTATGTGTATGTCCATAGAAAGTAGCACTATACTGCTAGATATAGCAAATTAAGAAGAAATTAAAGTTCAAATAAAGCCTCAAAGTTAGATAGTTATAATAAGAAGTTCATAAGCTTTGTTATACAAGTTTTGTTTTTACTAATTTAAATAAGTGCTTAATTAATACGTCATTACTTATACCACACATTTTTCACGGAAGTTGAAAGTGATTTTTAATTAGCTAGCCAGGAGGAGGAAGAATTCAGATCCTCAGTTGGAGATTTGGCTAAATAGGCTGCATGTTGAAAGTAAGAGGCATATGTAAATTGTACTCATGATTCTCTCGTTGTTGATGATATCCATTCTCAATCTCTCTCGCATTATTCTCTATAGCCATCTGTTGTTGCTGCTTAGCTATCTCTTATTGCCTCTGCAAATCAGAGAGAATTTGATCATCATTAATTGTTTATTTTCAAGTTTAATAGACGCTTAATTAATTTGTCTATTAATTTATTGGTGTGGCACATAATTATCACTAATTAATTGGTATCCAAAGTAATAATGGTATACAAAAATAACTAACTACTAACAATGGGATGCCCCAAGAGTTGTGGTCCGGGTGATTTTCAAGTAATTTTATTTAACTTTATCTATCCTTTAACTTTTAAAGAAAAAATATGTTAATAATGTGATGGTCTTTAATTGATATTACATTAATTTTGGTATAAATTTTATATCTCATGACTTTATAAACCTATCATATCTATATGCACTAACAAATCAAATCTTTAGGGCTCAATATATTATGTAATTTTTGGAAAAACGTTTCTTTAAATAAAGATGATGTAAAATATTTTTTCATTGTATCTCTCTTATCTTCTTTTATTTTGCCTATACCAACGAGTAATTATAAAGATATTTCTCTTAATTTTAAAATGATTCGCATGATTGTATTTATATATTTTATAATTAGTTAGATGATAACTCAATTCGCTTCCTATATACTCATGTGTGCTTATAAAGTTTGAACTCTATATATTAGTTCAAAATCTTTTCTTTATCGACGTTAATTTAGCTAGCATTTGTTTCAAGGGTAAAGCAATATGGATAAGCTTAAATATAATTTTTAACCTTTTATTCTTCAAAATTTGAACGCGGGTGTCAAATTTTTTATTCAAATATTTAAAATCCAACTCGACTACTTCATTCGGGGAATGTAGCTAACTAGTATTGTGGTGACTAGTAAGTGAGAGAATTAAAAGAAGTTCATGAATTATACCAAAACAAATTTGAAGTTGAATAATTATACTCCTCTTCCAACTTTCCCTATGTTTAACTATAAAAAAAAAAAAAACAAAACACAGTTAAGGCAAATTCTATGAACCTTATAGTTATACTATTAAACAAGCTAAATGATAATAATTAAAATTCCTTCTTTTTTTTTTGTAATACATACATTTTTCCTCATCCTAGCTATCTATTAACTTGCTCTGTCATAAAGGAAATAAGAAAAGAAGAGAAAGATTAGACACTTTTATTAAAACCCTAACAAGATTTTTAAGCTGAGTATATATAATTCTATTATGTACTAGCCTGTTGTTGCGAATGCCAGTAAGGCCATTTTCGAGAGAATCCTCGAAGTACATAACATTTTTAATGTTCAAAGATGTGACATTCTCTCCATTGAGGTGCCTGAAACAAAAAACACAACACCAATAACATTTTTGAAGAGAGAGAAAGATTAAAGAAGGTACAATGCTACAAGCAACACATCAGGCCACACTGGCACAGCCAAATCTTGACCTCTGGGCAGCCCTTTGTCATTTATTCCTTTTCATTTCATTGTACTTTCATTCTAAAGTGATTATCACTCCAGTGTGTATTCCATTCCGGAGTGATCATCACTCCGGTAAACATTCATTCTAGAATGAAAAGTACATTGTGGTGTACTTTCTTTCTAGAGTAATCATCATTCTGGTGTACTTCATTGCAGAGTGTTCAACACTTCAGTGTCATTTGATTAATCACTCTGGTGCACTTATATTTTGATATTAAAATACACAACCATTCCGAGAGTTATGATCACTCCGGTGCACTCCACTCTATAATGCACTTTTCACTTGGAATGACAGTGCACCAAAGTGATAATCACTCGGGAAGAAATGTTCACCAAAATTACAATCACTCCAGAATTAAAGTCCACCAAAGTGATGATCACTCTAGACTAGAAGTCCACCATTGTGATGTTCACTCCAAAATGAGTGCAATTTCATTCCAGAATATAAGTGTATTAAAGCGATGATTACTTTTAATGGATGTGCAGTGGAATGATCAATGAAAGAATACTTAAGTTTTGGAATCTATTTTGTTATTACTTTTGTGTCCCACAAAACTAATTCCTAAAAATGAAAAGGCACAAATGACAATACTGTTGGGATTTGTATGCCCGACAAGCAAATATGTTCGAAACATGATTGATTAATAAATTTGTGATTCTATTTTATTCCATGTATGCATTTTGATTTACTTTATAAAATTCATGAAAATTCTGTGATTATTTAAGTAGCTTTAAATTAAACATATATGTGTATGTAAAATGTTACATGCATATATGCGTGGATAAAATTTAAAGAGTAATAATCAAAATTTGTCAATGACTATGATTTGAAGTTGGGAATCTTCAAATCCAAAGTCATAAATACAGTTCATTCTATTTATGAATGATATAGTTCTATCCAGACTATATTATGTAGAGACATAGAAATGAATGTGTTTTATATAATAAGATTATATTGGACAGAACCAGATAAAATTGAAAAGTTCTAATAATTTTCGTTAAATAAAGAACATCAATTTTATCATAATGATGGTCATATATGTGATGATCTTAATTCATTATATTTAGCTGACTCATATATCATATTAATTTATTCTTTAATTTACTCGGTATGGTTTTGTATTTATTATATTTCGTAAACCTTGTATTTTGGGAATGAGTTGAATGAATAGCTGTGAATGCTAACCTGATATAATGAAATCCGTTCATAAGATTCTCTTGTTTGTTAGTTCAGGACCTGAACTATTAGCGCGCAAATTCATAAAAGTTATGAGTAATTAATTCTATAATTCTGAGAGTGCAATTCTGGGTATTTAGTGGAGTTACTCCAGAATTAATAATTTCGTTTGATTAATAAAAGAGTTTATAATTAATCGACGGAATTATTGGAGCTTAGAATTATAGGTTCATCGGTCCCCTCGTCGTCTTCTATCACTGTTCGAACGATTATAATTACGAAGAAAAATAATTGGGAATTATTTAAAATAATTATGAATTATTTTACACTCTAATTATTCCATAAAGCTCTTGTTTGGAAATTATGACAAATGTTGTCCTAATACATTTATTAATAGATAATGTATCTATTTATTAATTTATGAAAATTAATATTTAATTAATTTGATTAATTAAATTTTAATTCAATGAGATAATATTTCAAAAGTTGAAATTTTGAAAATTATTTTAATATATTATCTTTGATAAATTATGAGATAAATATCAAAGGATTTTATTTTGATTTTTTGAAAATTAAAATCAATACTTAAAAGATATCCTTGACATTATTTTGATAATTGAAAAAATAAAAAAAAACGTGAGCTGGAGTTGGTTTTTGTTTTTGAAATTGAGATTTTCATCAAAATTCAAAATTGAGAGCGACACAATATCAATAACGTGAGTGTGCGTGTGTGAAAGAAAAAGAAAAAGGAAATAGTTTTTGATTTTTTTTCTTGGTTTCGTTTTAAGAAACTAAAAAGTTTTCTGGTAACAATAAAATCGGATCCGTATTTTCTGGTATATTAATAATAAAATTATTAATTTTCACATGAACAATAAAATCGGATCCGTTTTCTGGTATATTAATAATAAAATTATTTAGAACTCAGGTAAGAAATATACATGTAGATCTGGATCTGTTTGTAAATCGATTCTTTGAACCACGATCTTCCTCGTCTTATCTCCTCACCTCAAATGACACGTGTGGGCGTGAAAATAAATGCGAAGAACACTCTAATTTTTTTGTGAATGATACGTGTACTCAACACATGAGACGAATCCTTGGTGCTATTTTATTTTTGATTTTCTCAAAACAAAATCAAGAAAAAACAGAAAAATGAAAAACACTTTTTATTTTCTTCACAGCATTTGCTGTTGTTTTTCTTTTGATTTTTGAATGATCAAAAAGCAATTCTTTTCTTCAAAATAATTTGCTCACGGTTTTAAAGTATTATGCTTTTTCTTGGAGCAATTTTTTCTCCTTTTTGATCCAATCAAAATCATCTCTACAGCTCACGTTTTTTGTTTTAAAAAAATTTGTTTCTCTTGATCAACTTTTTATCAAAATCAAATTCTTATCAAGCAAATCCATTAAGGATATTATTAATTTTAATTTCAAAAAAAAATTAAAATTAAAATCCTTTGATATTTATCTCATAATTTATCAAAGATAATTCATAAATTATCAAAATTTCAACTTTTGAAATATTATCCTTTAAATTAAAATTTAATTAATCAAATCAATTAAATATTAATTTTTCATAAATTAATAAATAGATACATTATCTATTAATAAATATATTAAGACAATATTTGTCATAATTTCCAAACATGAGCTATATGGAATAATTAGAGTGTAAAATAATTCATAATTATTTTAAATAATTCACAACTATTTTTCTTCGTAATTATAATCGTTCGAACAGTGATAGAAGACTACGAGGGGACCGATGGACCTATAATTCTAAGCTCCAATAATTCCGTCGATTAATTATAAACTCTTTTATTAATCAAACGAAATTATTAATCTGGAGTAACTCCACTAAATACCCAGAATTGCACTCTCAGAATTATAGAATTAATTACTCAAAGAATTCGTCCATTGATATAGTCATTACCTATGCAATGATCCTCCATAACAGATTCGTAAAGGAGCTAGGTATAAAATATTCGTTAACCTCTCCAATTACTTCTTTATCCTTGACTTGCATTAGTTCTCAAGTGAACAATTAATTCATAACTTTTATGAATTTGCGCGCTAATCGTTCAGGTCATGAACTAACAAACAAGAGAATCTTATGAACGGATTTCATTATATCAGGTTAGCATTCCCAACTATTCATTCAACTCATTCCCAAAATACAAGGTTTATGAAATGTAATAAATACAAAACCATACCGAGTAAATTAAAGAATAAATTAATATGATATAGGAGTCAGCTAAATATAATGAATTAAGATCATCACATATATGACCATCATTATGATAAAATTGATGTTCTTTATTTAACGGAAATTATTAGAACTTTTCAATTTTATCTGGTCCTGTCCAATATAATCTTATTATATAAAACACATTCATTTCTATGTCTCTACATAATATAGTTTGGATAGAACTATATCATTCATAAATGGAATGAACTGTATTTATGACTTTGGATTTGAAGATTCCCAACTTCAAATCATAGTCATGGACAAATTTTGATTATTACTCTTTAAATTTTATCCATGCATATATGCATGTAACATTTTACATACACATATATGTTTAATTTAAAGCTACATAAATAATCACGGAATTTTCATGAATTTTATAAAGCAAATCAAAATGCATACATGGAATAAAATAGAATCACAAATTATTAATCAATCATGTTTCGAACATATTTGCTTGTCGGGCATACAAATCCCAACAAACTCCCACTTGCCCTAAAGCAAATGAGACATGTCTCTAATCCCCAATCCTTCAAGATGCCCCTCAAAACTCTTTGCAGGCAGCGTCTTGGTAAAAGGATCGGCTAGATTCTCTGCAGATGGAATCTTCATAACAGCCACGTCTCCGCGTTGCACAATGTCCCTAATCACATGATATTTCCGCTCAATATGTTTTGATCTCTTGTGGCTTCTTGGTTCTTTGGAATTAGTCACTGCACCACTATTATCACAATAAAGTGACAATGGCTTGTCCATATCTGGAACCACTTCCAGATCGGTAAAGAACTTTCGGAGCCAACCGCTTCTTTGGCAGCTTCACAAGCAGCCACATATTCGGCTTCCATAGTTGAATCAGCAACAAATGATTGTTTGATGCTTCTCCAAACTATAGCTCCCCCACCAAGAGTGAACACTGATCCAGATATCGACTTTCGATCATCTGTATCTGATTGAAAATCAGAATCAGTATATCCAATCGGAATCAAATCCCTGCCAGAATAAACAAGCATATAGTTCCTCGTTCTCTGTAGATACTTGAGAATATGCTTAACTGCTACCCAATGATCTAATCCTGGATTTGACTGAAAATGACTAACTATTCCCACTGCATAGCATATATCAGGTCTTGTGCATAGCATATCATACATCAAGCTCCCTATTGCCGACGCATATGGAATCCTTCTCATATCTTCTTCCTTTTGGGGTGTCGAAGGACCCTGCCTTTTAGAAAGAACAACTCCATGACGGGAAGTTAAGTTACCTTTCTTGGAGTTTTGCATTGAATATCTAACAAGCATCTTGTCAATATACAATGCCTGAGACAGAGCTAGCAGCTTTTTCTTGCGATCTCTAATAAGACGGATCCCAAGAATATAACTTGCTTCTCCCAAATCTTTCATTTGGAATTGTTCAGATAGCCAAACCTTTACGTCTGATAATAGTTCTACATTATTCCCAATAAGTAGAATATCATCAACATAAAGTATTAGAAAGACCACTGGATTGTCCTTGATGAATTTATAAACACAAGATTCATCAGGATTTTGGATAAAGCCATAAGATTTGATCGCCTCATCAAATCTCATGTTCCAAGATCTGGACGTTTGCTTAAGTCCATAGATAGACCTTTGCAACTTGCAAACCTTTTGCTTTTCGTCCTTGCTAATAAAACCTTCTAGTTGCTCCATATAGATGGTCTCTTCAAGATAGCCATTCAAAAATGCTGTCTTGACATCCATCTGCCAAATTTCATAATCATAATGAGCAGCAATGGAAAGCAAGATTCAAATGGACTTCAGCATGGCTACTGGTGAAAAATTTCCTCATAGTCAACTCCTTCTTTTTGGGTATAACCCTTTGCCACTAGCCTTGCTTTAAATGTCTCTACATTACCGTCCACTCCCCTCTTTCTTTTTTAGATCCATTTGCACCCTATAGGATTTACTCCTTCAGGTAGATCTACAAGCTCCCAGACTGAGTTGGAATACATGGATTCCATCTCAAGTTTCATAGCCTCAAGCCATTTCTCTTTGTCATGTTCTTACATTGCACATCTATATGTTAATTGGTCATCTTTTCCATCATCAGTGACAGCAACTTGTGCTTCACCATCTTGTCTATATCGAGAAGGTAGTCGTACTATCCTCCCACTACGACGAGGTGGTAAGATGTTCTGACTCGAAGATGTGGTCTCATTGCTTTGTGGAACAACAATCCTAGCAGGTTGTTGACTGATCTCATCAGATTTTAATTCCTCCAAGACTATCTTGCTTTGAGGTTTGAAGTCTGTCATATAACTATTCTCAAGAAACGTGGTATTTGTCGACACAAACACCTTATTATCTCAAGGATTATAAAACACACCTCCCCTTGTGCCTTTTGCATATCCTACAAAGAAACAAACTTCAGAACGCATGTCCAAATTTGTTGTCTTACCCATTAGCACGTATGTTGGGCACCCTCATATACGAAAGTGACTCAAACTGGGTTTGTGGCCACTCTATAACTCTAAAGGTGTTCTAGGTACTAACTTAGATGGAACCACATTCAAAATGTAGGTTGCTGTTTGTATAGCATACCCCCAAAACGTTTTTGGAAGTGAAGAATAACTCAACATGGAACGAATCATGTCGAGTAAAGTTCGATTCCTCCTCTCAGCTACACCATTTTGCTGAGGTGTACTAGGTGCAGTTAGTTGGGATAAAATCACATACTCTAATAGGTGATCTTTCAATTCATTATCAAGGTATTCACCTCCTCGATCTGATCGAAGGCACTTGATTGATTTACCTAATTGTTTTTCCGTTTCGATTTGGAATTTGATGAGTGGTATTTATATCACTTATTCTCACTCATTTGACCTAATATTTCGTATAGTTTCTCGAGTTTTGTGAAAGTTTTGATGTGTTTTGTTGTTATTTTACAGATAAATAAAGTTTGGAAAGCACTTGAGGCAATTTGGGACAAAAACGGACAAAAATGCGTCAACAGGGATATTTTCGTCTTTTCCGCATCGCGACGCTGAAGCCATGGGCGGCGCGACGCCCAGGATGCGCCGAATGTGCTAACATGCGCCGTCAGCCACGTGTCAAAATCTGATAGGTTGGACTTGCTAACGTGCGCCGGATCTTGCTAACGTGCGCCGCCCTTGCTAACATGCGCCTCATGCCACGTGTCATCACCTCATTGGACCACCCAAACCGCGTGCCACGTGTCGCCTCTCTCTTGGACCGAATAATCAACGAATCAGAGCATGCCACGTGTCACCATTCTATTAGACCGAATTTACACCCACTCACAAGATTACACGTGGCACGATTTCATTGGACCGCATCGCCAGTCAACCAGAGCGTGACACATGTCACCAATTATTGTGCCGACAGCCGCGTGGTCAACGTACGCGTGGACTCCAGAAACTGTTGTCAGCGTCGCGACGCTAGTGCATTTTCAGCGTCGCGACGCTGGATAAAAATTTGCCTATAAAAGGAGGCCGCCATTTCAGTTTTAGTTGCACCATTCTCTCTCATTTCTTTGATGTAAAATCAGGAGTTTCTCTCTCTAATCTCTTTTAATTTAAGTTTTGTAATTAATTACATTTTGTAATAGTAATTATTTTCTGTAATAGTAATAGTAATAGTAATTTATCTTGTTTTTACTGTTTCAGTTTTACTATTCACCATGATGAGGTAACTTCTCCTTGCTAAGGTGAAAGGTAATTCTTTTTACTGTTACTATTTAGATTAATCTCCCTAAATATAATATATTTACTATTTAAAATTTGACTTAATACGGATACCGCCATATTGGTCGGTTGGCTATTAAATTTAAATTGGTTTAAACCTGACTAATCCAGGATACCGCCTATATGGCTGGTTGATAATTAAATTTTCTTACCGCTTATATGGCAGGTTCATGGACAAATCATACCGCCTTTATGGCTGGTCGGACTTAATTTGAATTAATCAGGTTACCGCCTATATGGCTGGTTGGTAATATTATCACAATTTATATATTATTTTATGGGAGATATCTAAAATAGTAAATAGTAAAAGTAATTCCTTTTACCTTAGCATTTTATTTTATTGTTATTTACTTTTCAGTATTTACTTTACCGCATTTGCTATTTCGCATTTTTACTTTATGGTTTTTACTTTTAAGTTTTTACTAGCCCGAGCCATGTTTCATAACTAAGTTAGTTATCTAGGGTTGTGATGAATTTCAATATCACTGGTTTATAAGAGTTAGATTATAGTTTGGGAAATATAAGATTTATTTATTGAGTCTTAATCTTAATGCTTTTTATTAACTGGCCATTAATAAAATTGATTAGGTAAAACTTAAAATGAACTAGACATAGGGATTTTAAGTTTAAGACCTTAGACTCAATAGCCCACGATCTTCCTTGAGGATAGATAACTCTTTTAATAGATTTCCTTACAGGATAGGAATATCCCTGTCGGGCGGGGGTAGCCTTAATTGGAACTTAATCTTAATGAATCTAGGTAATTTGGTTGACATAGACATATGGTTCAATTGGATTATACTAGGTATTTGTAATTGACCATCGGAAGAGGCTTTCACATAATTTAGTGTTCTAGGTTAATAAATCAATATATTACCCAACTATAGGACAACCACTTCATCTTTAAATAATATTGAAAAGATTCATAACCCTACATAGTTTTTAATATTGAATTTTCTTAAAACTTACTTTCAAAATTTATTTACTTGTCTTTAAATTTAGAATCGTCGCAATTTCAAATCAATCAAACAACCTGTTAGATATTAGTAATCATTTGACCTCATAAAATTAATAGCTTAGGTATTAAGTCCTCGTGGGATCGATATTTTTTTATACTACTTGAACGATACGTACGCTTGCGTTATACGTGTGTGTTTACGCCGGTCAAGTTTTTGGCGCCGTTGCCGGGGACTTATTTATCTTTCATTATTAGTTTTAAGGTTAGATACCGTTACTTGTATCTAATTTTCTTTTTACTTATTTTTTTTATTTTCTTGTGTTTCAGGTTCTCAGAAACTTTATGAGACGAACCAGAAGCCTTGAACTTCGACCGCTTGACCCGGAAATTGAAAGAACCATCAGACAGTTGAGAAGGGAACGGCTAGAAGGCCAATAAGCTTTAGTCAACATGGAACCTGAACCTTTGAATGTTGCACCACCAATTCCCATTCGAGACAGAACCATTCGGTGGTTGACAGACTCATTTCTTGTATTGTACTTCCTCCTTTACCAGCAAATGCGGGTGACATCAAAACATGCATTCAGATGATTCAGCAGTCAGTTCAGTTTGGAGGAAATGCAATTTAAGACCCTAATACCCACATCAGCAACTTCCTGGAAGTTTGTGGCACTTTCAATTACAACCGAGAGGCTGAAGAAGCAATTAGACTGCGTGTTTTCCAATACTCCTTGAAGGACAGAGCTAAAGCTTGGCTACATTCACTACCAGCAGGTTCCATCACAACTTGGAACATTTTAGCCACCAAATTTCTTGCAAAGTACTTTCCACCAGCCAGAACTGGAAAACTGAGAAATGACATCACATCCTTTGTACAACAAGACTCGGAAACTCTCTACGAAGCTTGGGAAAGGTACAAAGATTTGCTCCGGAAATGTCCTCATCATGAGATTCCAAAATGGCTTCAAGTCCAACTTTCTATAATGGACTTTCTGGAATAATGAGAACCACAATCGATGCTGCTGCAGGAGGAGCCCTGATGGCAAAATGAGAAGATCAAGCCTGGGACCTAATTGAAGAAATGGCCAACAACAATTCTTTGTGGCCAACAGAAAGGAGCATGATCCAAAGAATTGCAGGAATTTATGAAAGTGGAGTCAATACAGCAGTCAATACCAAGCTGGATCAAATATGCAAATTCATGGAGACTTTTACCACTGGATCCACAAGTTCACCATATGGACGAGCACCGGAACCAAA
>SKCR01007614.1:0-24907 GCA_019454045.1 Zanthoxylum bungeanum | reverse complement strand
CCATTCTCAAATAAAAACTTGTTTATCCATGTTTGTTTATTATGTGTGATATCATGGCTCGAGTCTACATTTGTTCCGCCAATGACCCTTTCAGTTCGTTGGCTCGGGTCTGCTTTTGTACCGCCAAGGCCTTAGCATTTTGTAACTTCGGGTATGCCGAACATTGGGAGGGAGAATACCCCAATGGCATCTGGCCATCCCATTGTGTATCATCAGGGTATGCCTAACACGGGGATGGAGAATACCCTCATGGCGTCTGATCATCACATTCTGTATCATCGGGTATGCCGAACACATGGAGGAGAATACCTCAATCCCCATGGCATCTGGCTATCCTATTGTGTATTATCGGGTATGTCGAACACATGGAGGGAGAATACCCTTCTAGCGTCTGGCCATCGTATTATGTATCATCGGGTATGACGAACATCATCGGGTATGCCAAACACGGGGAGGGAGAATACCCCCGTGGCATCTGGCCATCCCATTGTGTATCATCAAGGATACCGAACATTGGGAGGGAGAATACCCTCATGGCGTCCGACTATCCCTTTGTGTATCATCGGGTATGCCGGACACGGGGAGAGAGAATACCCCCATGGCGTCTGATTATCCCATTATGTATCATCAGGTATGCCGAACACGGGGAGAGAGAATACCCACATGGCGTCTAGCCATCCCATTCTGTAGCATCGGGTATGTCGATCACGTAGAGGGAGAATACCCTCATGGCGTCTGGCCATCCCATTTTGTATCATCGGGTATGCCGAACACGGGGAGGGAGAATACCCTCATGGCGTCTAGCCATCCCATTATGTATCATCGGGTATGCCGGACACTGGGAGAGAGAATACTCTCGTGGCATCTGGCCATCCCGTTGCGTATCATCAGGTATGTCGAAACCGGGGAGGGAGAATACCCCGTGGTGTCTGACCATCCCATTGTGTATCATCGGGTATACCGAACACGGGGAGAGAGAATACTCATGTGGAATCTGGTCATCTCATTGTGTATCATCTGCTATGCCAAACACGAGGAGGGAGAATACCCCCGCGGCATCTGGCCATCCCATTCTATATCATTGGGTAAGCAGATCACGGGGAGGAAAAATACCCTTGTAGTTCAGGATATCCTATTTTGTATCATTGGGTAGGCTGATCACGCTAGTTTATGATATTCCATTCTGTATCATTGGGTAGGCCGATCACGGAGAGGAAAAATGCCCCTGTAGTTCAGGATATCTCATTCTGTGTCATTGGGTAGGCTGATCATGGGATGAAAAATTCCCATGTAGTTCAGAATATTCCATTTTGTATCATTGGGTAGGCCGATAACGGGGAGGAGAAATGCCCATGCAGTTCTGGTTATCCCATTGTGAAAATGTTGGCATAAAGAGAGATCATTCCTTTGGGACTAAATTATTGCACTGGTTTGAGGCTAGATTCGTTCCGTTGAGACCACTTTGAGATTATAGCTCGAGGCTGCATTCGTTCCGCCGAGCTCATTTTCTTGTGTATTGGTGCAATGGGGGTTCATTCACTTGCGTCCAAGTGACTTAGATTTTTATTGTAATAGGTTTTTATTGAATAAATTTATTAATTTAATTTTATAATTTAAATTGAGTTGCCATATGGCGTGATGGTGAGGTTTAAAAATATTTAATATATATATATATATATATACACGCACGCACATATAGATAAGAGAGATTATAATATATTTTCTTATTATTATAGGTTTCTTTATTTAATTTTATAATTAATAATAATAAATTAAAAATACTAATTAATTAATTAATAAAATTAATAAGTTTCTTACTTTAATAGTAGATTATGTTTTTATATTATAATATGTTTCTTATGTTAATAATTTATTATTTTAATTTTATAATCTAATAAAAAAAATTAATTGTAGAGATTTTTAATTTTATAATTTAATAATAAAAAATTAATTGTAGAGATTATATTAAATTTAGATATTTTAATAGTGTTTTTATTTATTTATTTTAATATGATATTATAATATATTTTCTTATTACAATACAATTCTTATAAAATTATAATATGTATTTTTATTGTAATTTTATTTTTATTTAATAAATTTATTAATTTAATTTTATAACTTTAATATAAAGCCGTCATGTGGCGCGGTGACAAGACTTAAAAAATTTAACTTTTTTATCATGTTAGAGGTGGCCACCGGTTCAATTCGGTTCCAAATCGAAACCGAACTGAACGGTTAACAGTTCCACATTATTGTGGAACCGTTAACCGGAACCGGATCAAACGGTTTCATTTCAATTTATTTTTTTTAAAAAAATAATTTTAAAAATTAAAAAATTTTAAAAAAACTTAGTAATGTGATATTATTACCAAATAAATATAATAAAAAAATTATTAATTTAAATTTTATTACATTAAAGTAAAAAAATAAAATAAAGACTTGAACTTAAATTTAAAAAAACTTAAGCTGCGTACATATCCTTTTGGGGTGAGAGGAATCAAAGTTCACGTAGTTACATTATATTTTTTAGATAGTTAACACCATTACAATTATTTACTTATCATCATTATCTGTTCCTACTGTTGATCATTCAGCTCATGTTTCGCTTGCAGATGCATTGTCGAACAAGTCTTCAAAATCATTGGGGCATCTTCTTGTTGCCTTATATCACCCCGGGTCCCATCATTGACACATGCTGTTGTTAGAATTGGTGCTTGGAGTGCCAATCCAAATAATATATATTACATTATATTTTATTATTTATTAATCAAATGACTATATTTTCATTTCAAACCTTATTAATGATATTATCATTTTACATATTAGACTGGTGTATAAATATGTTAATAATGACATCGACCTTAGAACAATCATGTAATAATATTTGACATTAGGTGGTCCGATATTGAGATAAATATTACTATTGTAAATTATTCTTAAAGTATATATATTCCCAGTCGTTGGTTTTAGAATACGGTCGAATTCCTATAACCTAGAAGACTAACACATGTCGTATATTGGAATTGGAGTTTCAATAGTTTAACCCGATGTACCATGAGTTTTGGAAACTCGTATAGACGTGTGGGTATTGGTTGGACCAAATACTGAATGACTCACAAGTGATTCCTAATAGTTAGAAGTACACACCACCGTCTATAGGAATCTCCTTGAGTCAAGTAGCATATGTAATCATTTGACTATAGGATATCATTGATTTTGTGTGAGATCATCCACACTTTGATGTCATTTATGTCAGAAATCTTTCATGTTCTGGCCTCTAGATGCTCGTTGGGTGTGGACCGATGCACTCAATAATCAAGTGCGAATCAAGATAGGATCCGTCGGCCCGTATGTGTACCATAAGGGGTTTAGGTATCCATGTGAGTAAGTCACGATTCTTAAGACTTTGGCCAAAGCTGATCACCTAGGGTGGATCGCATCAGTTGTAAAGAATCATGGATATGTCGACATGAGATGTGCTCTTTGGAAACTTGACGATGTATTTTTATGTTTCCTAAAGCAGAACTCGGATAGCTTACGACGGTGGGATTGTTAAACATATGTGATGACCTCGACTTGTAAAGTACAGAAAGGTCGTTCGTGTTCTTCGCGAATTCGGAGGTGGCCGAATTGCGTACATATTAGCTAAGCTTATATGACGAACGTGTTTGGACTTAGAGAGTCCCAAAATATGAAGTGTACTCGTTAAGCACTTGGGCTGTCGATTATTTTTGATAAAAAGATAATATTCGATAATATAATTATCAACCAAGATAATCAAGTGTTATTGGATAATATTGATTATTTACTTTGACATAATTTGATTAATTCAATAATTACACATAGGCTTAATTATAAAATCATAATTATCTATACCATTTGAGGATATTATGGTAATTGTAAGTATGTAATAATATGTGGTTTTGACTTGATTTAATTGGATTAAATCAAAGTGACAAACATTGAACTAATCCATTTCATAATCATTGTCTTGATTTAATTGGATTAAATCAAAGTGGTAGACAATGAAGATTAGTCACACCTAATTATACATATTTGGACAAATTAGATTAAGCCTATATAAAAGTTGATTACAACTTTTATTAATTAAAAAATACCTAAGTTTTGGTATAAATAGAAAGCTTTAGGAATGTTTTACTTAAGAAAAGCAAAAGATTGAAAAAGCTAAATACAAGCAAGAATTAGAGAAATTAGCCTAAGTTAAAGAGGTGTTTAGAGAAGTTTTGTTAGATCTCTATAATATTTCAATTAGGAGAAATCAAGATTGGATCTTGGGGTGAAGCTTGCTAGCATTGGAATCAAGATTGGATCTTAGAGTCAAGCTTGCTAATCCTTGGAATTTCTCCAAACATTTCATCAAGGAAAAGTAGATTGGATCTTTGAATCAACCTTGCTAGGTAAGTTTGATCTTCTTCAAAAGCTATATTTTTCATTAGTGAGACATATAATGTTGAATTATGTATTAGATACATGATGTTGAAATTAGGCCAATTAATTGTGTTGATGTTTTTGTTAAATTATGTATTTAGATACATGTGCGTATTTAGAATAAAATTATGTTTTTGTAAAAAATATTTGATATTTTGAAAAACTTGATTTTTATTTTATAACATGTGTTGATGTTGATTTTAATGTTAAAAATTAATTTTGGGTGTTTTTGAAGTGTTTAGGGAAGATCGGAAGAAATTATGGCAAAATACCCTAATTCCTTCAGCTTTCTGGAACTGAAGGTTGAATTAAGTTTTTTTTTAAAAAAAAAAAATAGAAAGCATACTTGAGCTAGGCGCTATAGTGCCCGAGCACGGTACGCACTACGCGTTCTGAATTTTATTTTTCCCCGTTTTTTAGTTTCTGAACTCCGATTCAGCCCCGATTTTTTCCTATATACTCGTAATAGAATATAGTATTTCATTAAATATTTTAAAATTACACCCATGCTTGATATCCACTTCCGCTGCGCGGGGCTCCGATCCGACCCTAGGGGTTCCACATATGCCCCAACAGTTGTTGCTTCTAAGGTGCTTGGATATAATGAATATCGTCTTGCTTCCAAAATATTGCCTCATAAGTTGAAGGTCTGTTTAATCGCAATGGTGGAAATAAGTGCTACCATCACTTCTTTATCGGTAATCGAAAAAACATGATAGATATTTTGATGTTGGTTCCACCAGTCAAGTACGTGAAAATTTTTACCTACAAAACTTTCAGTAGAAACTCAAAATTTATTGATAAATAATTATCTAATTCCAGATTGTTAATTATGATTTCCTTCTATTTTCTATTTCGTTGTAGTAACCAGTGATCACCTATGCTAAGTCTTGAATGATGTATGGGTTCTATAGACACTGTATTTTTTATGCATAGCCCGATGATGAGTCTCTTATGGGGACACCCTCTGGAAAATTGAGAAATTGCAAGGATGAACTCCATAAAGGAAAAGAACTCCAAAGAACACTACCAAAAGCCAGTATGATATAATATATGTTCGGCCTGCCTTCTCTTAAACTAGAAGATTTGGCCGGATATATCCTAGAAATCTTAAATTTGACCGGACAAGAGCAGTTGTCATTGAATGTGCAGATTGTCAGTTACTAAAGTCACTGGATTTGATCATGACCGGCCGGATATACATTTCAAATTTAACTTCCGGGCGTACATGTATTAAAGTGGGCAACACTCTATTAAATGCCGACCAAATGAATAATTCAAATTATATATTCAACCGGACATAAATTGGACGTTATTCTATAATAATGACAGTAACACTAAATAAAAGAAGAGGATACATGGGGATTCTATCTCCCTTCTATTTCCAAGCCTCCCCATACATTATAAAAAGGGAGCTTTCCCCCGCTCAGAAAAGCTGATCGGAATGTTTGAGATCCTAAAGCTAAAAAGAAAAAACTCACTAAAAAAATCCTTAAAAAGTTACCTTTGATCATATGGAGTACTACTTATTCCACTAGGGTGAGAATCCTAACTGAATCGAAAAGATTTCGATTTCCGAATCGAAATTGGAAGGAATTGGAACTAGAGGATTCTTTCTGATTCGATTTCGATTTCGAACCGAAACCTTCCCCGGTCTATGCACAAATTTTTTTTCCCACTTGTAATTGAATAAAAGTAAAAAGAGAGAGAGAATAAAAATAAAAATTCGTCGTTTTTTTTAATCAAAACGAAGAAAGATTAAAATTCGTCGTTTTCATTGAAGCGATTTCGTACTTTGATTTGGACTAGTGGGAGAGCTTATTGGAGAAATAATTTGTTTGGTTGATTGATGGCTCTGTGGAAGCGCGTGGTTAAAGTGGTTGCTGATTCAGGTGTTAGCTTTAATAATAATTCTCATGGTTTCAGTGGGAATTACTCGATCGGTTATCGCCATATTTCGCAGCTTGTTAAATCTAATGGAAAGCGCGCCTTTCTTGTCGATACATTGCAACTGGTACTTCCTTTATTTTATTGCTTTTCAGTTTTGTTTCCTTTTAGTACGGAAATGCTGAAATTTTTTTGTTGTCACGGAAATTATTTTCTCATCATCCAAACAGGATTAGGTCACACTTTGACTTGTAAGGATGTTAGTATTATTTAATATTGGGGGTTTTTTTTTTTTTTTTTTTTTTTTACTAAAGGTGAGGGGTTTGGAGGCGCAAGGTGTGCCGTCGAAACAAGCGGAGGCAATAACAGCTGCAATTACAGAAGTTCTAAACGACAGTTTGGAAAATGTGGCTTATTCCTTTGTTTCGAAGGCTGAAATGCAGAAAGTAAGCTTTCTTAAGCTTGTGTTTTGGTTGTTTAATTTGGTACACCAACTGTTTGATGGTTTTATAATGAATTGTAGGTAGTGGAAAACTGTAATTTTATGAAGAAATGTGAATTTTGCAGTGTTTTGAATATGGATTTGGGTTGATATGTTTCCTTTTTCTTGTGTGTTTTTGGTGGTATGTAGACTGAAATGGTTCAAGAAGCAAATTTGTCAAAGTTTAAATCTGAAGTGCAAAGTTCTCAGGTAATGTTTTGTTTTCACTATTTTGTTACTATATTGTGGGCAGTTGGTAGTTCTTGTTTATATTATGGCATTTGAAGTTCAATTTATTAGTTGGCATTTGGGAAATGATACATTTGCATTGAAGATGAAATGATTCAGTGGATGAGATTGTGTGGTAATAATCACTTTAATCGAACACAGATGAAAGAATCTCCGAACTAGTGAAATAGAACTAGCTGTTGTGTTTAATTCAGATGGATGATTAAATTCATATTTTATTTTTGAACGAGGGTGGTAGTAATATGCGAATGTTTATAGTCAAGATTAGCTCTCTTATAAAAAGCCTTCCTTCTAGTAAAGATCATTTTTTCATATGATGTTAGGCTAAGGATGTCTATATCTGTAATCTGAGTTGTATTCCCCTCTTTGTATGACATCCTTGTTGGAGAAGTTCATAGTGCTTTGGTGGTAAGAGAAGCAGGGTGTTTAGGAGGTGTTGCATGCTAGCTACCTTTGGTATATTTGTTTGGTAACAAATAATGCTCCTCTTGATGGTTCCAATAGGCTCCTCAAGTGAAAGATATTACTTAATCTTAGTGAGGCTTCTTCTCCAGGGAGTTTGGAGCCTTTTAGCGTCAAATTTGTAGTTGACATGTGAAATAAGAATATTGTTTTCCAAAATGCATCTTTGGCGCTGTTATTGGTTAGTACTTAGTTGATTTTCTTGAGTGGATTAAATTTTACTCAGAACTGTTATGCTGTTGGGAAAGTGTAGTATTTGAAGATTTTACAGATAGTGGTTGATATGATGTTAGGCTTGGATGTTTTAGTCCATCTGAGTTGTGTTGCCTCTTTTGTATGACATCCTCCTTTGAGAAGTTAATATGGTTTGGTGGTAAGAGAGGCATAGTTCTTTGGAGTTGTTACATGCTAGCTATCTTTGGTGATCTGTTTTGTGACAAATAACGGCCTCTTGGTAGTTTCAGCATAGGCTCAGCATAACTTAACCCTCTTAGTGGGCTTTTCTTTGGCGGTGAGTTTAGAGTGTTTTAGTGTTAAATTTGTAATTGACATTGAAATAAAAATAGTGTTCTATATATAACGAAAATATATACAAGGGTTACAACCTAATAACAACAATTGTGATTGGCTTGCTGGTTACAACCCTATCAATAAAAACAGGTCCACACGATGTTTGGTGCTCAGAGAAACATTTATTTGAAAGTGCACCCTCATTTCTTTAAATTAATTATATACCGTATTATGAAGATGGTAAAATCCTTATTAAGCATCTGCATTATTGCTAGCTTTGACATTTGCTTTACTTTCCTTTGAATCTTTTTTCAAGATAAAAAGCATGCAATCACCATACTTGTATAGTTGTTTTCTAGATTTCATTGAATTGTTTATTTGACATCCTATCTCCATATCAAAATGCATCACTACTGTTTGTAATCAATCATGACAGTTGTTTTATTTTTGAGTGTTGGTGTATCTTGTATAGTCCTGATGTATTGGTTAATATGTTATGAAGAAACATGCATAATGCATTTTATACTATATCCAATTTTACTGGGTTAGATTATTGATGAATTTTAATTTATTTTCTTTTATTGCTATGTTGGAATATTCTGTTTCTCGGCAGGGGTGATTAGGGGTGGTAAAACGAATAAACGAATCGAATTCGTGGCGAATACTAAACGAATCGAATAATAATGTACTTAATTCGAATTCGATTCGTTTATTAAACGAATCCTGATTTTAGGATTCGAATTCGATTCGTTTATTAAACGAATATTCGTATTCGATTCGTTTATTCGTTCAAATAAAACTAAACGAATCGAATATTCGTATTCGATTATACAAAAATAAACGAATCGAATTTTGTATTCTTTTAATAAACGAATATTCGAATTCGATTCTTTTATTCGTTAAATAAAAATTAAATACAAAATCAACATCATATGCATTGTTATAGATTAAAAGTTCTTACAACAAACTCCAATTCAGATTTCAAATTATATATCATTACATAATAATAATTAAAATCCATTACAACATTCTTATTGCTATAGACTCTGTTTCCATGTTGCCACTATTCTTGCAACATTTTCCTCTCCTCTGCTAACAAAATGTAAAATAGACATGAAAACAAAGAAGCATGTGATTATAACTGCTGCTGCACATCATGAGTTGTTTAAGACCAGCTCGATTTCATCTTGATGATAAATATTTAAGACCAAAGCCAAAACCATTAGGAGACATGAGTTGTTTGTTAGCCATGATAATGCCCACAGAACTGACAATGTCCATGCCCCATTTGAAGAAGATTATGATGGTGATGATTTGCTCTCCTGCTGCTGCTTCTTTGCCTCCATTGTTAACAAAAGCTCCTCTTTCAATATGCAGATACAGAGAGACAGAGAGAGACACTGCAAGCTTATGAAGAGAGTGACAAAATTGAAAATGTATATAATAAACAAATTATTGATGATAATTGAGAGAGATTGAGACTGAGGAGAGGAGAGGAGAAGGCGGCAGGGTGAGAGAGGATGAGGCGGCAGGGTGAGAGAGGATTTTAGGTTAAGTTTAGGTTTAGAATTTTTTTTATATAGTTATTTTTTAGGTTATAAATAGGTATTTACTAAAATATCCTTTTTAAATTCTTTTGTTCAAAAATTGTAAGGTTTAATTTGTAATATAATTAAACGGATATTAAACGAATTCGATTTGGATTCGATTCGTTTATGATTCGTTTACTAAACGAATTATAAACGAATAAACGAATTGATAAGCTCAAATTCGGATTCGATTCGTTTAATAAACGAATCGAATCAAATTGACCCATTTATTAAACGAATCCATTTTTCTAAACCCATATTCGCTTTAAAGCGAATCGAATCGAACGAATAAATGAATCCTGACCCAAATTGCCACCCCTAGGGGTGATTGATGTGTGTATTTAGCCTTTTGTTTAAGTGTCCCTGGATTATCCTTTTACTGTGATAGGAAATTGATTGCACACTGCAAGCATCTCTGGTCATTCTTGGTTCTATATGAGCAAACCTTTGTATAATTTGGTTGCAGGAGCATCATTTTTCTATGTTGCAACGTGAAACTGAGAAACTTCGAAGTGATATAGAGAAAATGCGCAGTGAAATGAGGTTCGTCTTGTAAACTGCTGGCTTTGGCAATTGCATATATTCTTTTTTCTTAGTCCTTTCAGTTCTAGTCTAATTTTATTTCGGAACAGGTATGAGATGGACAAGGTCACTGCTGGACAGCGTTTGGACTTAAATCTTGAAAGAGGGTAAGCAATCAGTCAAGTTTAGCTATTTGTTCTCCATAATGATACATGTTATCTTTTTTTATCAGTAAGGTATTCATTCTTTTCTGCCATTTCATGTTTACCCATATTGAGTGCAGGCGTATTCGTGATGAGCTAGCAAACCAGAATGCAGAAACCACCAACCTCACAAATAAACTAGACAGAGTGAGTTTTGTCATTTTGTATGAGTGATGTTTGCTTTGTGTCCTTTGATATATAGTACTAAACTTGGATATTTTAAATTTTGTCCACAGGAAATTCATGCATTAAGAGCCCACGTAGAAGCTGCTAAGTATGATGTAATCAAATACTGCATAGGTACCCTCGTCTCCATATCTGCCGTTGGGCTTGCTGTAGTTCGCATCTTGATGTAGGGTTATATATACCCAGGCAAATTGTGACATTTTTCTCAGTAAGTACTAATTGTCATTTGTCATTCTTTTCTGGCCACTCGTTGCATGGACAAAAGAGAGAAAGAAAAAAAAGGAAAAAAAGAAAGGAAGGAAAGGATATTATGGTCTTTGTGAATTGTGCCTTGATGAAAGAGGCAACTGGTCAGAACAGTGATCTGTTGGAAAAGATTTGCTACGAAATACTGTTTTGATTCCATGAGTGTAGGTAGCCATGTGAAATGCTGTCGAAAGTAAAATGTGCTTTTCTAAAAAAATAAAATCAAATAAAACCACACACACATATTCATTTCCTGTAATTCCATGTTTCACAAGATGTCGCAATTGATTTTGAGCTTCATAATGGTTGTATATGAACTGGTCACCCTTCATTGAAATTTATCACTCTTGGAGAAAATGGGTTCTTATTTTAGTTATTTTATCAAATTTCATTGAACCTCCTATGAAAAAGAACAACAATGATATTAAATTTAAATAAGAATAAGAGGACCAAAGGCAATAATTAAAATTATTTAGGGTCCAAAATTTATTGTTCCCATGTATACCTATCTATATATTATTATATTTCTGAAGAAATTAGAGCTCTCTTCTTAATCCATCATCCGAAGAAGCACCAAAACTAGAGAAGAGTTGTCTCTGTCTTCTAATTTTGTGAAAATTCAAAGGGGGTTTGGATTAGTTGTATCGTATCCAGGAGTTTATTTGTCAACTTAACAAGTATAGACTGAGAAGAAGCTTATTGAATCGATCGACGATGGGAGGAGGAGCTGCAGCAATTGAATTTCTGCCAAAAGAATACGGGTATGTCATTCTTGTTATATATATTCAAGAAGCAGAATTTGATAATCAGGCGGGGATTGTCAGCAAGTTACTGAGATGGGACGGAATCTGAGTTTAATTTAGGAATTCAAAATAATATTTATTTTTAATTATTTCTTTAATAAGGATATTTATGCAAGTAAATGTTGTTAATTGATTAATGGGGGGATATTGAGATAAAATAACTTATGAAATATTAGTATCCACACTAACCTGTCCCGTTTACACTTTTTTTAATTAATTTTAATTTTCATAAATAATTAGTAGGGTGATGAAAACCAAGATATGGACTCAAGTACAGATCAAATTATTGGGTCACAGGTTGCTGACCAAGGAGTTCAAGATTCTTTGCATTTTCTTGATAGGTCTATTATTAGGTTAAGAGTTAAAGATTAAGGAGGTTATGTTTGGACTTGTTCATACTATTTTAGGTCAAAGCTATGCATTCACTGGATCAGTTATCTGCTCTACTTTCATAGTGGGCTTAAAAGAGGCGGGATCTACCTAAGTCCATATAACACAAGTTGCAGAACCAGACCAATCCAATTGAAGACTTGCGGTTAAGCTTAATTATTTCACTCGAGGTTTGTGATATCCAGGCTTTTATTAGCCCTTGGCATGAGGCTCCACCTATCCGGACTTATTTATTTTATTTAATTTACTTAGTTTTCATGTCTGTTGTAATTGAGTTAAAACTTGGTTATTTTATTAAGCCCATTTTCGTGACTTTGGTTTTATTTTATGTTGAATTTTAATTATTTAGGGTTTTATCATATTAGGTAGACTAGAATTAGCCACCATATACAAAGGGGCATCAAGCTTTGTTTGAAACGCATTATTTTTAAAATATAATTGAGCATTTAGCTTGTGAGAGTGATATTCTCTTCTTGTTCTCTTGAGAACTTCGAACTTATCAAAGGTTTACCTTTGTGGCATTCAAACATTTGAAATTAGGTTCATGAAATAAGTTTTCATCGGGTCTAGTTCTCAACTCTGATTCTAATTCTTGGAGTTCTTGGGTTCGTTCTGAGTCCATCTGGGTTCATCGGGATTCATCTCGATGGATTCATATAATTTGGTATCAGAGTATAAGTTCCAAGACAGATGTTGATAGGAGTAAATCTAGAAGAAAAGGAGGAAGAAGATAGTGAGGGGAAAAAAAAAAGAATATTAAATTTTCTAAAAAAATTTACGACATTATACTTTCATTTATGAACATTATACTTTCATTTAGTTCATAAGGGTTTGTTTGTTCGCAGAAACTTACATAAGAGCTTGTTTTTTCCTTGTTTTTTGTGTGTCTATTTTCGTAATCTTACACTTGTTTCTTGATCTTATTCTTACTTGCGGGGTGAGGATTACATTTATGATGTGTTTACTTAAGGATAATGAGAATGGAGGAATGAAAATCATTTCTAATGATATTGTTTACTTCATAAAATTGAATAAAAATAGAAATGGGAATGGGAGTAAGGCCCACAAATTTGGGAATGATGAATGAGTAGACCTGGCCACGGTTCCGGTTCGGAACCGGAACCGAACCGGTTGGAACCGGAACCGTGGTCCACCGGTTCGGTTGGGGTTCCACCCCAACTCGAACCGGTCGAACCTTAAGGTTCCAGCGGTTCCACGGTTCCAATAGGAACCCTACTTTCCCCAACGGCTAGTAGCCGTTAGCTTCCTACCCTAATGCAAAAAAAGAAGAAGCCGTTAAGGCTATATATATATATATATATAGTAAATTCCTAATATATCCCTAATAATGGTAATAAAACGATTTTATTTATGGACATTTTTGGTATCAAAAAAATTCTAAAATTCTATAAATATGATTCATTTTTCATTATTTCAACACACCAATTTCTCAACTCTCTCAATTCTACAACTCTCTTATTCTCAATCTCAATTAGTTATTATCATTCTCAATTTTCTCAATTCTCTTATTCTCAATCTCAATTAGTTATTATCATTCCCATTATTGATTGGAAATTACAATATTATCCATAAGATAATTAATTAATATTAATTTATATATTAATAATTAATCATTAATCAATAATTAATAAAAATAATATTTACTATTTTAATAAAATAATAATTTAATAAAAATTATATTAATATTTAGTAATTTAATACATTAATAATTAATTAATAAAGTAATACTTAATTAGTACTTAATTTATAAATAATAAATAAAATTAATAATAATAAAATTTTTAAATAATTTAATAAAAGAATAATTTAATATATTAATAATTAATTAATAACATATATGTATGTTTTAATTCAAATTGTTTGAATAACATGCCATATAGCATATGAAGTCCACTCATGCATTATAACATGCCATGACATTAGATGCATGTTTTATTAATCAAACATAATAGTTATGTAAATTTAGATTAATATATGCAAATAAATTAAATGATTTATTTTAAATAAGTTTAAAATTTGGTAATTCGGAAAAAAGATAATTAATAGAAGACTAGTAATTTATTTTGGTATATAGGATGAAAACCCAAATATAAATTCCATAGCTGATTTCGATGGACGATAGTGTGGTTTGCACTCGAGATACAATTTCACATACCAAAGAAAAATAACATAAGTCACATGTATTTTAATTAAACAGTTTAATTAAATAATTTTTAACATCCGAATTCAAAAAAAAATTAACTTTAAATAATGAAATAAAATTTTTAGAGTTAAAAATGAAATAGCTCACTAAAAAGAACACTTAATTAAATTATTTAATTGAGTTATATTAGTTTAGACAAATAAAATTAGTGAACAAAATTTTAGGTGCTAAATTTTAGAGATATCACTAATAATCCATCAGAATTGATTAAGTTATGTTTTTACCCGCGCATAATCTAAGCAAATTAGATAATAGTGTAATAAAAAACTTAAACTATAAAATACTGAGTGGGAGAAGGATATATGACAATATTTCCAGCGATTTCCGTTGTTAATTCGATAAGTGAGATTCAAAGGTGTCTCAAGACGGCTTTATTTTCGTCCTATTGTGGGTGATATCCATTTTAGGTCAATATCAAGATCGAATTCCGAGAGGATATGAATTATATATGTATTTAGTGATTTGACCTATCTTACGGCGCACTTCACTAATTAAGTACAGGAATTCTGAAACGACGGGTTACACTCAGAAAGAAATGATTAATTGTTAATCAATATTCCTTGATTAAATTAAAAGGTAATTGATTAATATAGAAATAGGAGTTATTCCCGAATATATTAATCAATTGAGATTGTCTCAATCTAACATACAAATAAGTGTCATACCTTATGACGGTACTTATTTGTGGAATGTTAGGTTTTCGTGACATAATAATTATTTTTAGGTTTCTAATTCATTTTTCATGACCATGCATCATATTTAATTTTATGCCAAAAATATTTGTGATAATTTTAATATGCGATAAATGAAATTTTTGAATGCATGTTTATTTTTAAAATATTTCAGCCATTTTCTCAAATTATTTCCTTACTTGCTAACAAGAAAAATACAAGATAAAATTACATTAAATGAAAAAATAACATGAACAATGTCCTGGTCTTTGGAGACCTAAAATTTATCCTGACAGAGGAGTGTCCTCTAGAACCAGCTAGAAATTCTAGTAAAGCTATATGTGAAACACGCCAAATGTGGGTCGCGGCCAATGAGAAGGCCCACTACTACTTACTAGTAGGGATGTCATATGTTATTGCTGCAAAGCATGAACCAGTGGCTATAACATCTATGATGATGGAGTTATTATAAGACATGTTTGGGCAGCCTTCATAGCGGCAACGTCATAAGGCCTTCGTCTCAGTGATGACATGAAAATGAAGGAAGTGACATTCATCTGAGAGCATATTTTGATGATGATGATCCACTTCAATATGGTCGAAACCCACAGAGGTCGTATCGATGAAAGTAGCTAGGTGACTATGATCATGGATACGTTTTAGAAGAGTTTTCTATAATTTAATAGAAACTATGTTATGAACAAGTAGATATTTACTCTTACATAATTGTTAAGTAAGCTCACATCTTAGAAGTCCATGCTAATGGATCCTCGTAAACCTAATAGAGAGGCAAGTGTTGCCGAATCTTTCAAATCTGCAAAGAGAGAAAGAAATATTGGAAAGGCTAAGAGTATAGCTACTTGATACATGTAAAGACCTTATTGAAGGTAACTTTTTATGAGAGTGAGGATAAGGGATGTCGTTTCAGTAAAAGCAGTGAGAGTTTTCAGTTTTCAATTTTCAGATAATAATTGTTTGAATTTAAACAAAACTACAAAGTTGGAGCCATATTTAAAGGTGAGCCTATTTGTAGGCTATCTTAAGAAGACTATGGGTGGATTCTTTTATAGTATAGAAGATATCAAATTGTTTATATTTCTTGAGAATGACTATATGAGAGAATTCAAGCCTCGCAGTAAAGTGGTACTCGATGAGTTACTTTCTGGTCCTGATTAATGCATCATCAACAATATTCATTGACAATAACGTACCGCATTCGACATCTGAGTGTTAAATACAGTTATATCAGAAGAGTTTACTACCTAGACACAGTGAGGGTGGTTGTGCGACAACCCGATCATAATCTAGGGATTAGATAGGTAAAGATTGTCGCATCTAGTGATGGTGTAAATGATTCATTAAGATTTCATAGTGCAATGAATGATTTTGATAAATAGGAATGGATTAAAGCCATGAATCTCGAGATGGAGTCTATATACTTCAACTCAATTTGGGAGCTTGTAGACCAACCTCATAGGGTAAAAACTGTAGGTTGCAAATGGATCTACAAGAGAAAGAGATGAGTAGATGGGAAGGTATATACCTTTAAAGCGAGGTTAGTGGCCAAGGATTATACGCAGAAAGAGGAAGTCGACTATGAAGATATTTTTCCGCCAGTAGCCATGCTTAAATCTATCAGTATTCTTCTATCCATTGCCGCATATTATAAATATGAGATATGACAGATGGATGTCTAAACAACATTCTTGAATGGTAGTCTTGATGAGAGAATCTATATGATACAATTATAGAGATTCGTTGACCAAGGTTAAAAATAAAAAGTTTGCAAGCTACAAAGGTCTATTTATGGACTGAAGCAATCATCTTGATCTTGGAATATACGTAGATGATATTTTACTCATTGAGAATGATGTAAAAGTATTATTGGGCATAAAATTCTGGCTAGCTAACCAATTCTAAATGAAAGATTTGGGAAAGGTGTTATGTACCTGGGATCTAGATTATTCGAGATCACAAGAGACGTCTATTAGCTAAGTCACAAGCATCTTATATCGACAAGATTGTTGCATATTTGGATGCTGAATTCCAAGAAAGGCAATTTACCTTTTCGATATAGAACTCATTTGTCGAAGGAACAGTTTCTTAAGACATCTCAAGTAGTTAGAGGAGATGAGACATTCCCATATGCCTCTACAATTGGAAGTCTCGTATTTGTTATGTCATGCATAAGACCAGATATATGGTCTATAGTGGGAATAGTCAGTAGTTTTCAGTCAAACCCAAGATTAGATCGGTGGTTGGCTGTAAAGCATATTCTCAAGTATCTTACGAGAACAAGAAGCTATATGCTTATATATTCTAAAGTGGAAATAATCATTAGAAGATATACAAATTCTGATTTTGAGACGGACGTAGATTACAAAAAGTCTACATCTGGATCAGTATTCACCATAAGTATTTGAGCCATATCATAGAGGAGTATAATGCCATCTTACATTACTGACTCTACTATGGAAAATGAGTATGCAGCAGCTTGTGAAACAGCTAAGGAAGCAGTATGGCTCCATAAATATTTTGGAGATCTGGAAGTTGTTCCAAATATTGATAAACCACTCACACTTTACTGGGAAAATAGTGGGGTAGTGGTGAGTTCCAAAGAACCTAAAAGCAATAAGAAATGAAAGCATATAGAGATGAAAAATCATCTATTTAGGGAGATATTGCAGATAGCATCTGTAGAGAATCTGGTTGATCCATTTACAAAGACTTTGACGGCTAAAGTGTTTAAAGATCACCTAGAGGGTCTAGGATTATACGATATATCTCATTTGCTCTAGTCCAAGTAGGAGATTGTTGGGATATATGCCCTAGAGCATAATGTAATATGTAATGGTGATTTTATTTTAAGTAATAAACAATACAGTTATTCATTTATTAAAATATTGATTTTAAAATTACATATTATAAATTATCATTTATACCCTTAGATACTAAATGTATTTTTAGGCTTAGTGTATAGGTGTAATAAGAGGATTTAAGTATGAAATTAGTAATCATAAATAGTCCATAGAGAGCAAACAATGACGAAAATTTTATTTTTAGTTTATCTATAGCTGCGATCCACTCCATATTGTATGACGACTTTGATTCGGGTTCGTTCATGTGGTGATATAAGAATGGAGGCACATTATATGATGCGATTATATAGGGTTGGACCAAGGCAGAAATAAATTTCTTTTAATATATGTTAAACAAAGAAATTCATATAAGTTTAATAAATGATCATATATGGGTTGTTCTGAATCCTTAGTATACTACGAACTCCTACTATAATACCCTTGGCATTTGGCATGTTCAGTATGATCATTATGGTCATATAGCTCATGTAAGTGAAGCATATTGATTACGTTAGATGCATGTAAGCATGTTGGTTGAGACTCTGGATTGAGTCCAAGAGCACTTGAGATAATTTTGCATACATTGCCTTAGATTTGTCATTCCAGTATGTTCGTGTTTGTGTTGCGTTCGTGAGGGCATTCGTACGTAAACCAACATTTGTGTTTGTGGGAAGTTCTTCTCTCTGTTCGAATGAAGCTTTCCAGAGAGCCTTCGTTCGAGTCACGTTCAACAAGTCGTTTGAACACAAGCCTCCAGAGCTGGCATTCGAGTTGCGTTTAACAGGCATTCGAATACGACAGTGATTTTTAGACAGAAAGTTATAGATTTCAGCCCACTATATAAAGTCTCATTTATATTTTTTTTTCTTCATTTTTCTCTCTTATCTCTCCCTCACGACTTTTGTTCTCTCAAAAACATTTTATATCCTTTCTAAATCAAGCTAGATCTTAAGAGATTTGTGCATTTCCAAGCATTAGAAAGCTCAAGTAAGTCTTCTAAGCTATTCTTTAGCCCTTATTTTGCATTTGGCTGGAACCTATTCTTTTGACCTAGGTTGTTTTGCATGATCTATATGATTAGCAAGTTAAATAGACTTAGTTAAGTAAGTATTGGCATGAAATGAGTTGAAACCCATGGTATGTGTGAAGTATTGAAACCCCAGATTTTGGGGCTTTTGAAGTGTTATGAGATCTATAAGTTTGGAAGCAATAATAGAGCTTAGAAGATTGCTTATAGGTTAGGTTGGATCTTAACCACCATGGGTTTGAGATGGCTTTAGCCATGGGCTTGGGTGGTTGGTAGAAGTATTCTTGAAACCTTATGTTATAAGTATAAGGGTATAATTGGAAGTTAGAATAATGTTACTGGAGTGTACTTCAATAATAGTTCTTCTCGATGTATAAGATGTTTGCCAAAGTTTGATGGATCTGAAATATATTTTGTGATATACTTGACTTGTGAGTATCCATTTAGAAATACTGGTTAGGATTTTATTCGGACGACGTCTATTATAAACCTATTTTAAAATAGGTAATGGATCATGTATGAGCTTGTATATATAAGCCATTATATGTGTTAGCCTATGTGTGATTTCTCATGTGTATGGATGTTCTTGATTGTTCGTCTTGTGAAATAAGTGACTTGTATGCCATTTTGAAAGTTTATAAGCAAATGAAAAAGCTTTAAATCGAGTGTGAATACTTTTTTTCTTGTTACTCGTGATATTTTGTTTTAAAATTTGATGTTTTATTGCTTCAATTTATGATTTCAAATATATAGATGAAAAATTTCAGATTCTATGTTTTAATATATGTTTGAATTGTATTTTATGTTTGTGTTCTAGCTAATGTTATTTTGAAAGAAAAGGGTTTTCGATAACTTGTTCTTAAATATTCCTATGATGTATGACTTCATCTCGGCGCTTGGAATATATTTTTGATGTTTTTAAAAACCATAAAATTATGTTTTCATTGAGACAATTGAAAATTTATTTAAGTCATGGTATCTGATGATGTTTTATGGTTTTTGACCCTCCGTGACGCTTGATGATATATTTCATCCTGGCTTCGCCAAGGCGTTTGTTAGGGTCACACCTATCTGAAAATGAAACAACCTACTACTCTATCGACATGGTCTTGTTTGTATATTGTTCGACCAAAACATGCGACTACAGTATTGGACGCATAATAAGTGTTTTGAAAGGATTATTTTCTAGAGATCTATTTTGAATAATATGAATTTGAATTCCGCTTACGTTTTCAAAAAAGAATTGTCTTGACTAAGGTATAATTAGTGATTTGGTGAAAGAATGATTTCAAAAGAATTATGTTTCGAATGAGATACATTCGATTTTGTTATGACAAGTTATGATACATTTTCTCCACAATGCTCGTATTATGTTTTTGTGATTTATGGTTTTTGAACTCGTCGTGACTCTAGTATAAGGCTCTGTCTAATTGCAGTGGACCGAACCTCTACCTTCTGTCGACATGAGCTTGTTTATTTCATTGTCCGATCTTAGCGCACGATTCAGATATTAGACGCTTATTATATTTCATTCAGTTGAGATGGTCCTGGGCACTTGAATAAGATTTATAAGCAAGATGGTTTTTGAATTTGATTCTATTTACAATGAAGGGTTTTAAGATGAGCTTTCAAAGAGATTTTAAAGTGATTATTTCTTGAACTTGAGAATGTATGAAGTTGTTTACACAAGAAATATGTATGTTGTTATTGTCTGTTATATGATGTTATATACTTTTGGAGTATGAGTGTATGGAAGTATTGGTGTTGGAAGTGTATTCATGTGTGCATGTAATTATTATGTGAAGGATATAAGGATTAATATAAGTTAAGTTTTCTGAAATTATACATGTATGTATATAAGTAAGATATTTGAATGTGTATGGTGAGACATATATATATGGAAGCCTTAATGTTTGAAGGGTGTGTGGGCATGTACGATTATAAACACGAATCCTACAATTGACTATATAGAATTATCAAATGATAGATCTAAGAGACTGAATAAGATATGTTTGTGAATGTGCATGGGTGTATGTGTGCCTATGTAACTTGGGGTTTGAGTGTTTCGAAGAAGTTTGAGTATAAGATTTTTTATTTGCATCAGGTACGTTTTAAGTATATGTAATTCGAATGTTAACCGTTTGATATGTATTTTGTATTAAAGGTTTAGTGCTTGATTTATTTTAAAGAAAAGGATTCTTTTAACTTTTCGATTTGATGATATTTCAGATATTTTGAGATATTATATTTTTGTTCCAAGTTTTGGATTTTTATCATAAAGCTTATGAACTCAGTTTCTAGATTGGAATAAGCATGTAGTTTTCTGAAAGATATTATCTTTAACATGGTTAAAGAACAATACGAGGTTTACAGATTTTTGACAAATAAATTTATATATATACAAATATATATATATATATATATATGTGATTATTTACACTAAACTTGAATTTCGTACTTGCTTTTCATGATGCGAGTGGTGACTTACTGAGTATTATAACTCACACCATAACAGTTTGCTAGTTTTACATGTTGGTAACTAGATCGATCAGCCACCAAGTTTTGGATACTTAAGCTCGAGATGAAGGATCACATGAGTTGCAGTCACTCAGCTTAGTGCCACAGGGATGGTATTTGTGTATTAAGTCTGCATCCTCTGATTATGTTTAGTATCGTGCAAAGCATGTGTTATATATATGTAAACGAAAGTGTTGAGTTATATTTGTAATTGTGGGCCTATGCCCTTAGCTATTATAATTTGATGTGTTTTGGGTGGACCAGAGGTCCTTTTGTGTGTTATGCTTAAAACAAGCTGTTTTAAATTTTAGATTTCAACATGTCCATTTTCTATTGGTTTAAGGCTCATGGAGATGGGTATTCCTATCTTCTGCCGACAGCGTTCTGCTTCTGGCGGGATGTTACAGATTTGGTATCAGAGCAAAGGTTTAGATGTTGGTGACTGCAGTTAAAAGGTATCCAATCGTCTGAATAAGATTTTTGTTATGAGTAGACCATATAGGTCTCATGTCTGTAACATGAAATGATTTCTTATTTATACGGTGTGTTATGTTGTGACCATGGTTTGATATGAGTAAGACTCTTTTGATGTATATGGTTTGATGTGATATGACATGATTTAGATTTGTTATGTACGAAATGATTCTTGCGTGATTTGATATGATGTGATCTGATGTAGTTTGATTTGATTTGATCTGGTGTAATTTGAATAAGTTTGCTAAAAATCAAATGATTTCATGTGATTTGACGTGATATGAATTAAGTGTTGGGATGTATGCCCTAGAGCTACAAGTGATGTAAACGGCTTCATGTGTTTAGAAATAAAAGGATGCATTATTCATTTATCTAATTGTTGTTCAATATCGCATATTGTATATCTTCATAAATACCGTAGATTACTTATGTACCTTCAGACTTGGTGTATGCGTCATGCACCAGAGGATTTAAGACTGAAGTTAGTAATCTTAAATAGTCCATAGAGAGCAAACAAACCGGGTACTTTGTTTGTGGTTTATCTATAGTTGCGGTCCATTCTATATTTGGATGACGATCTTAATCCGGATCGTCCATGTAGAGACATGAGAATGGAGGCACCTTATATGATGTGATCATATAGGACTGGGCCTAGATAGAAATGACATTCTTATAATATCCGTTAAACAAAGAAAGTCATTTTGATCAACTTGATGGTCATATATGGATTGATCTTAATCCTGGGTATATTACGAACTCCTGCATAACGGGTTGTGTCCTTTGATTTACAAAGGTGAGGTTGGTGTAGCAATCCCAACCAATAACTACGTACTTTGGGGGCATAGTCTGTTATGTAGCTGGGAACGTTTTACATAGACATGGAATTCACTCCTTCTTGCGAGAAGTAGATGAATATCTCTCTTAAGGGTTGATTCAGTACTTGAACGATTAGAGCGCTCATGTCTTTCTATTACGAATAGAAAGATTAATATTCATAACAGTTATGAATGAATTGTTCATTAGAGAATCAATGGTACTTAAGATAAAATAATTAGAGGGGTATAGCGGACATTATGACCAGCTCTAATTACGAGATATTCGTGAAGGATCAATTCGTATGCAATGACTATATCGGTGGACGCCAACTTTGTTCGGCCTTATTTTCATCTACGGCGACGAGAGTGCAACTTCGGGTTTTTAGTGGAATAACCCGGAGTTAATAATTAATAATTGTAATTTAATTAAGAGCTTAATTAATATTTCGAGATTATTGGAGCTCAGAACCGTAGGTCCACTTGGTCCCCGTGCTAGCTCGATTTACTATAGCGGAGCTAATATAATTGGATGGTCCAATTATATACTCACAAAAGGAATAAATATTATTAATATGATTAATAATAATTATATCACACATGAGACTTTATATTAAGAGTTAATATAAAGTATTAATAATTATATATGATAATTATTAAATTAGAACATTAAAATATATATGATATAATTTAATAAGGCTAAGGATTATTACCAAGGTAGGATTCCTTATTGGATAAGGAATATGATTTGTTTGTTTTGGAAACAAAATCAAATCCTAATTGTCCCCTACCTTGGCCGAATTTTTGGAGTCATATTAGGGATATGATTTGTTTGTTTTGGAAACAAAATCAAATCCAAATTAAATCCCCCTTGGCCGAAAATTTGGAGTCCTAAAGGGAGTAGGATTTGTTTATTTTGGAAGCAAAATAAAACAAGGATTCCTAATCCCCCCGTTGGCCGAATTTCAAGAGCAATGAGAGACTAGTGGTTGTTTTTTTTAATGAAACGAATTAACCATAAGTATAAAAGAAAAATTATGATTTAATTTTTCTGATCCAAGAAATCAAAAAAACCTAGCCTCCATCTCCTTCTCCAAGCTCTCAAGAGTTGAGAATTCTTTTGGTGTGTGTGATTATTCTCTAAACCGTTTAGAGATTAATTTGTGAGTGTAGCCCACACTACCCTCCGTTAGTGTCGAGACATAGTTCGGAAGACCTCGTGACGTTGAAAAACATCTCCAAATACTTAACACAAGTCACGGCAACCAGCCCCTGGAATCCCTGCAATTTGCGCAGATACAAGTTCTCAGTGAGCTCCGTTTTGTTTGGTTTTCATTCGGGATTTTGGGAAACACTTTAGGATAATTTTAGGGCTGGTTAGGATTGATTTTTAGAAAGGAGAAAAATCAGATCTGAAATTGAGCAGTGAGTGGCGCAAATCAGACTTGAAACTGGGTGCAGTTCGCGCCCATAACGTGTCCAAAATAGTCCGTTATTTCACTGCAGTTCAAGGGCTGTTCGGGGACTGTTTCGGGGCTATTCCGGAGCTGAGATTTTGTCCAAAACATTAGTGAATCCACTGGTGTGGTTCGGCCAAGCAAAGGGAAGAGCAGAAAAAATTTTCAAGTTTGATCCGTGAGCATAATCGCTTCCGCTGCGCGAGGAAAGCGTTTCCTACAATTGGCATCAAGAGCGAGGTTGAAAAATGCTCTTAACCCTTCACTTTTTCATTTAAAGTTTCTGTTTTAATATATTTATATGAGTTATAAATATGATATGCATGTTTAGATGAGTGGGCACATTGTGATATTCATGTGATGAATGGTTTTGTTATTTCATGTGATGAATGGATTTTGCATTGGTCGTAAATTTTTCTGGCTCTTATTTTTGTAGTTGGTTTTGGTTTTGGATGTAAGGCCATAAGGCCATTGTTTATATTTATTGTAATTTTAATTTTCAATGTAAAGTTTCAATTCTTTGTAATTTGGAGCACCGAAGTCGCAAAGAGAGCCAACACCACTTTGGAGCGGGATTTGAAGGCCAAGGAATGCCTTGGTGAATCTTTTGTACTAATTAGATTAGTATAGAAAAAATAAGAGCCCGGTCAATGCAAAATAATTTTTATTATGTTATATGTATGTTTATTTCGAATTGTTTGAATAACATGTCATATAGCCTAGGGTGCCCACTCGTGCATTTTACTTGCCATTACATGTCATAGATGCATTATCATTATAGACATAAAATTATGATTTTATGTAATTTAAAATGTTTAAGTTAGAAAATGATATGCATTGAAATCATTAATTAGATTAATGGGAATAAGCGTCTAAAACTTGAATTC
>SKCR01007613.1:0-24824 GCA_019454045.1 Zanthoxylum bungeanum | reverse complement strand
AGATGTCTATCTTATTGAGGTATACCAACTGACTACGTATGAGGAAGTGATACAAGGTATCGACTCCCATTATGACAAAGTGTCATGAGTCCAAAATGGATTCCATGTATATCAATAAGTTTGGATACTAGTTGATGTACACAAGGCATTGTGTCTATTGGTACTGTATAAATCTTCAAGGAAGACATACATGGATGGCAACATACCAACATATAAAGCTAGGCTTTTAGCGGAAAGGTATCATTATCAACATTGTGTTGATTACGATTCAACCTTTTAACTTTTGCCACGGTAAATCCATTTGGATAATGCTTGCTAAAGCTGCATGTTTCATGTATGAAATATGTCAGCTTAACGGGAAAATCGCTTTCCTGAAACGGAAACATTTTGGAGGATGCTTACAACATCCTGTCGATTTTGTCGTACCAAAACTAGCAAACAAGGTTTGCAGGTTATTCGATCCATGATTGGATTGTAGCAAGCATAGGTTCTTGGAATTATCGTTTTGATGTAATCATAATGATGTATGATTTAATTCAAAACGAAAATGATTCTTATATATATAAGAGGGTTAGTGGGAGCGCACTGACAGTGGCTGTCCTATAAATAATGATAATAAGTGTCATTTCTTGGAAATGATATTCCCATAATAAACATCGGTGAAAGCTTGGATTTCGAGAAAACTCTCCGAGAAACCGTACATTGAAAAATGTACGCGACCTGGTGTCTCATACGCTTTGAGCATATGAATTCACAAACAGGCCAATCCAAGTGATAGTCACTGGATTGATGTTAAGAACATCCGTTAGTATCTTAGAGAACTAAGGATGCTGTCTTAATCTGTGGAGAATGAGAACTTGAAGTGACTGGGATCACTACTGCAAGTTTCCTAAACCGATAAGACGACTAAAAGTCGCAAACGGTACTATACAGTTTGAATAACGGAACAATGAGCTGGAAATCTTCTAAGCAAGATACTATTATCAAATAAACAACAAATGCAGGTTATTGCTACAGCTGAGGCAGCAATAAAAGCCTTCTGGGTCGATAACAAATCTAATTAGATGAGATATAGTTCTGTTAGCAGCTGAGCTAGGCGTCAGCACAGGCTAAAGAATTAATGGTCTCATCAATGATCCAAATATATACTTCGATATTCATCTGATTCGTTCGGATCATACATCGTGGCGATGTGATGATCGAATAAATCGCATCAGACGATAATCATGCAAATCCGCTGACGAAAGCTTTTCTCAACAGTTTGAGCCAATCATACATAGTTCGGGTGTCAGACACTTGAGTGACTGGCTATAGGCCAAGTGGGAGATTGTTGGACAATTATGACCCATAGCGTCACTATTTGTACAGATCATGGTGATGTTGTACAAATTAACTATGTGACAAAGGAGATTACACTCTTATCATTTGTGATTAGATCACCTAGATGTATAAATGATGAGAGGTCCTTGTGATTTGTTCCTGGACAGAGAATGATATGAGACAGTATCAGTCCACGGAAGATAAATCATTAAATATCCCTAGTCAGAGTATTATCGAGATTGGACATCGATAAATACGTAAAAGACTAGTATTGCACTTGTGCGTGTTGTGAGGGCACAATGACATAGTTCTCATATATTTGGGTATAGGATACTCATGCAAGTGTAATAGGAGGTTGTGTTTTACCGATGGTACGGGAAACAGATTCGCTCTGGATAGACCCCCTCAGAATTCCATTGGTAGTATGACTATGTGTCTATGGAAGTCCGAAATCAATGTAGGTGTATTTGGTCTTAACCTGAGACTTGCACCGCTAATACTTGCGACAATCAATATACTTTGGTTGCAGTCGTACAGGGCTTTAACAGGTTCTGTGTACGCCAATGCTGGGTATATTGAGAATCGTAGTGTGTTGGGTGTGATGTCAAGACGGAAGTGTCACTCCAGTCATATGGAGATGATGGTCACATAGGATACGAGACTGGTTCTCTTAAATGCTGCAGCTATCGGGATAAAATGACAAGGTCATGTTTATCCGATTATAGAGACTAGTCACCAGACATCAGACATGTGCTTCGTACGGGGCATACAAATTCCAGCCCCAGGCCTAGCACGTGATCATCCGATACTGGACAGAAATACACAATACTACGTATATTGCGCCTGATATAGATCATTTATTCCTGTAAGGATGTTTCCGGAGAATTGGGTAGGCATGGCACTTTGCTAGAGGCCAACATTGTCTTGTAAATCGGTATAAACGTAGTACGAGGTACTTACGTGTTCGGATAGTCCGACGACCGAATTTACTGCCAACATATCCGGGGATCTCATGGGTCACTTCCCAAAGATTCACCGATGACGTATGACTCGCACTCTATATTAATCTGGGATTTATTAGATGAGAGAGAAAATTAATCTGTGATTAATTACAAAGATATTTTATCTGGGATAAAATATGATTTAAAGAGAGAGAACGATTAATTTGGAATTAATCGAGAAATTAATATATTTGATATATTAAACGAAATTAGATTTCGACGTGGAATTAAAATTAGATTTTAATTCGGGCGAACGAATTAATTTAGAATTAATTCGTTAGCGACGTGAATAGTGATTTCGCTAGGCATAATCACTTAATTACGACGCAACAGAAAATTCGTTAATTTGGAATTAGCGAACCCGAGCCCGAGATTATTTGCGAGCTCATTCGCATTTCGAATTCGAGTGCGGCACGCAAGTCAAATCAAGCGTCAAATCATTAGTTGCATCAAACGTCAAATCACAAGTCACTTTGAGTGATGTGACTTGACAACTTGATGTGAGTTGATGGAATTAGGTATGGCCTTTAAATTGTTTGACTTTTGAAAGGCCAAATTCATTCCAAATGAATTTGAAATTCACATTTGTGTATAAGATACACAAATTTGGAACACATCTCACAATTTCTCTCTTTCTCTCATCTCTCTCCATTCACGCCCAAGGAGGCAAAAATTGCTCCCTGGTTTCTCCAAAAACCGAGCAGTGAAGGGAAGCAAGAGTGGGTTTTGTTGCAAAATCACAAGTGCTAGCATACTTACGATACATGCGAAGGTGATAGGGAAGTCCACCAATGAGCCGGGAATCAAATGACGAAGCTTGGAACTTGTTCGAGGAGCTCAAAATCAGAATATGGAGGACGCCAAATCAGTGAACTGTGAGCAGTCCACTGCCGAGCAGAATGTTGATTTTTGTTGCCTCCGCATCGCTCAACCGCTCGATGTGAGTATTTCGCAACTTCTTCGATTTGTATTCGCACTTGATTCATGCTTCTTATTTATCTTGGAACCTTAATAGAAACCAACAGGATGAAATATATATTATTAATATATATATTTATATATTATGTTGATTATGACATTGACCTTAGAATAGTCATGTAGTGATACTGGACACTGGGTGTAGTCCGTCGTTGGGATTGTATCGCTATTATAAACTATTCTTAAAAGATATATTCCAAGTCGCTGGTTTAGGAACACGGTCGAATTCCTATAACCTATAAGACTAGCACTTTTCGTACATTGGAATTAGAGTTCCAATGATCAGACCCAATGGACTATAGCGGCGATAGCTCTTATATACATATGGGTATTTGTTAAAGCGAATATTGAATGACTCACTGGACAATTCTTAATAGTTGGAAGTGCATACCACCATTAATAGGAATCTCCTCGAGTCGAGTATGATATCTAATCTTCTAATTATATAATAGTATTGATTTTTTGTGTGATCTCCACACTCGGATGACATGCATGTCAAAGAACTTTTATGGTCTTACCGTTGGATGTTCATTGGACGTGGATCGATGCATTCAGTGATCAAGTGCGAATCAAGAGAGGATTCATCGGTCTGAATATGTACCATTAAGAGGTTTAGGTATCCATCATTTTAAGTCGCGATTTTGAAGACTTTAGCCAAAGCCGATCACCTAGGGTTGATCATGTATACATCGAAAATGGTGTTTTGATTAGTTATAATGAATCATGGATTTGTCAACAATATGAGATATGCGCATTGGATACTTGACGGGTAATCTCTGTTTCATATGCCCGACTTGGATAGCCTTTGACGGATGAATTGTTTAAACATATGCGAGATCTTGGATTATAAAGTTTGGAAAGGTCATTCGTGTTCTTCGTAATTCGGAGGTGGCCAATTTGCGTATATATATGTAGGGGTCATATGACGAACGTACCAGAAATTAAAGAGTCACACATATGAAGTGTACTCGTTGAGCACATAGGTAGCCAAATGTATTTGATAATAAATAATATTAGATATTATAATTATCAGTTAAATAATTAAATATTTATTGGGCCAATTGGGATTAATTGGATTAACCATATTTATTTAAAGATTAAATAAATAATTACATGATATTTATATTATTATTTAATTAATATCTTTTTGGCAGAGAGATATTATTATATTTAATATGTTATAATTAAGCGTGCTAGCAACTTGATATGATATATATTAATCAACTTGGAAGTTTTAACTAGATTAATACCTATTATGTAAATTTGGACCAATGAGATTGTGCCAACACTAATGTTAATATCATGTGTGACATATATAAACTAAAATTTAAGGCAAAATCTAATAATCCTTCATAAGTTAACCTAAATATAAAATTTGGTGGAGAGCTAGACTATACAAAAACACTTAACAAATTTGGTTGAGAAACTTTGAGTTTTTCAACAACTCAATCAAAAGAGAAATTGAAGGTTTGATTCTTCAATCAAGCTTACAATGTAAGTTGTTGAACAATTGTGACCCATAGCATCACTATTTGTAAAAGACATTGTGTTTTTTGTACAAATTAACTATGTGACAAAGGAAATTGCTATTTTATCATTTTGTAATTAGATTACTTTGATATATATAAATGATAAAAGTCCTTATGATTAGTTCCGGATTAATAAGATATGAGACAATATCAATCCACGAACGGTTTAATCATTAAATATCCCTAGTCGTAGTATTATCGAGACTGGACATCGATAATGCGGAATAGACTAGTATTACACTTGTGCGCGTTATGGAAGCTTAACGACATAATTCTTATATATTTAAGTATAAGATACTTATGCAAGTGTGATAGGAGGTTCTGTTAGCCGTTGGATTGGGAACAGCTTCGCTCTGGATAGACCCCTCAGAATCCCATTGGTAGTATGACTATGTGTCTATGAGAATCCGAATCAGGGTAGGTGTATTTGGTCTTAACTTGAGACTTGCATCGCTAATACTTGCGACAATCAGTACGCTTTGGTTTTGGTCGTCCGGGGCTTTAACAGGTTCTGTGTACGCCTCTTATAGGTTTATTGAGAATCGTAGTGTATTGGATGTGATGTCAAGATGGAAGTGTCACTTCAGTCATATAGAGATGATGATCACGCAGGATACAGAACAGGTTCTCTTATATGCTGCAGGTATCGGGATAATATGACAAGGTCATGATTATCCAATTAAAGAGACTAGTTGCTAGTGATCCGATATATGCTTCGTACGAGGCAGACACAATTCCAGCCCCAGGCCTAGCATGTGACATCCGATACTGGATCGTAATACGCAATACTTAGTATACTACGCTTGATAAAGATTATGTATTCCTTAAAAGAATATTTATGGAGAATTGGGTAGGCACGGTGCTTTGCTAAAAGCCAACCATATCTTGTAAATCGGTAAAAACGTGGTACTAGGTACGCACGTGTTCGGATAGTCCGACAACCGGATTTACTGCCAACATATCCAGGGATCTCATGGGTCGCTTCCCAAAGATTCACCGATGACATTTGACTCGAACATAATTAATATGGGATTAATTATGAGAGAGAAAATTAATCTAGGATTAATTACGACAAGAATTTATCTGGGATAAAATTCAAATAGAAGATAGAACGCGATTAATTTGGAATTAATCGATTAAATAATATATTGGATATATTAATTGAAATTAGATTTCAAAGCAGAATTAAGATTGGATTTTAATTTGGGCAAACGAATTAATTTGGAATTAATTCGTAAGCGACTTTCGTAATAATTTTGCGAGGCATTATTATTTAATTAAATTGGATTTAATTATGTCACAATGGTAAATTCGTTTAGTTCAGAATTAAATGAACTCGGGCCCGAGCGAAGTTGCGTGTTGAGTTAGCCGACTTAAATTTGGAAGTCAAAAGTGGTGGGACCCACTTCACTTACATCAACATATTAGACATGTGATGGAAGTGGTTAGGCTTGAATCATGGGTTTGATTTGGTTGAGTAAAGCTTGGCTTTACTTATAACACACTCAAACTAAAACCAACACTCAACCTTTGTATAAATTAATTAAGTCAACTTTGGAAGTGTGATAAGTTACTATTCACATCATTCTCTCTTCTTCTCCCCTTGTCTTTGTCGTGAACCTCTCCCTCTCCCATGGAGTTTTTGTTGCAAAAATTCTAGTAAGCTAGCACTTCAAAGAGCAAACAAGGTGATAGGGAAACCAATTCCTTGAGTTTGGAACACAAAGAAAAGCTTGGAGCTCTTCACAAACATACAAAAATTTTGAAATACACATCCGATCAATGTAAGTTTTTCCGCAACTTCTTTGAATATTCACACACCGAAATCATGTTGTAGAGATCTTGGGCATGTCTAGGACACTAACAATAGTATCGGGAGCATTTTCTAAGCATGATTTTATTCTAGGGTTTATATATTTTAATTTGGGGATTTTGTGTTTGGAGCATGATTTTTTTTTCAAATTGGTTGCTTGGTTGAGTTTTGATGATGATGAATTAGATTTATGCATCATAGGATTTGAGAAAAATTAATTGGATATATTTTTCCCCAATTTCTTCAAGTGGCCGAATATGAACCCTAGCATGTATCATGGTAATTTTTTGATTTTAGACTATTGGATATGTTTAAAGTATGAAATAAATATTAAATGTTGATTTAATTGGATTGAAATCAAATTGATTGTTATTTTATGCCAAATTACCGTGAACATAAGAAGCATAGAATGAGTTTTTTTGCTTCAATTTGTGTTGGACATAAATTGGATGATAAAACATGATTAATTAGTTTAATTGATGTTTTGGAAATATTAGTTTAATTAATTAATTATGACAATTACACTTTAATTAAAATTAATGTGATATTTGGAATGTTATATTAATTAAAGTTAGTCTTTAAAATTGGATTGAGCTAATTTTGTTGTATTTGGGCTTAATAGGCTTGGTTGGGCCAAGCTTGGTTTAAGACAATTGGATTGGATCCATATTGGGCCTAAAACCATTCCATAAAGTCCAAATATAACTTTTGGGCCTTTTAATATTTAATTGGGCCTGATGGACCAAAATTGATTTTATGGCAAATGGTGATTCCTAATTGAGCCTTGGCATCTTGGATTGGATCCATATTGACCAAAGCCCATGCCTTAAGAATTAATTAAAAGCCCATTGGACTTTAATTAAAAGGTATTGGATACTATTTGGGCCTTTGAGACCCATTTAGATTAGATTTAGAATCTAAGTCTAAAAAGGCACTAAAATAAATGTAATTATTTAATTTGGAATTAAATTTGAATTAGTATTGAATACAAATTAAATTGGATTTAAAATTGTAGTTCGATATAATTCAAGAATACATGCTTTGAGTATTTATTCTTAAACGAGTTGGACTCGCGTAAATCAAATCGTTGTTTGAACATTGGATGGTCATTAATTCAAAGATTAATTAATTGGATTAGATTGATTGAATAACATGCTTTGTGTGAATACATGGATGTATCGTATGAACAATGTATATCAGATGGATATTAGTAGGGTGAGGGTAATTTTGGAAATTATTGTAATAAATTTAGAATTTATTAAATTGGACTTGCGTGTCCAGCCTATTATCTATTTACTCTTTGTATTTCACTTCTCACAAATTCCCCTCAATGTAAATGAGGTTTCTTTAATGTATTATGTAATTGGGTAGAAGTATGAATAGTGCTAGTGGGAGAGAGGAAATTGAGAGATTTGTTCTAGGAACAATTTGTTATATATCCATCCGCATATCGTTATTAATTTATTCGCGCCTTATTATGCTTTTACAATGCATGCTTAAGGGTGTATGATGAGACCTAATCAAAGATAATAAATTGGTTGCCAATTTATGCGAAAAACCCTCACTCAAATATTAAGCATTTTCCTTCCATTGAGTGGTTCTTGTTGGGTTTCTCTAAGTCCCGGGGATCGAATAAAGCGATGAAACATAAGTGCAAATACATGAATGAAGTTGCGGAATACTTACATCGATCGGTTGAGGCGATGCGTCGAAGAACAAAAAATTTTCTGCCCTCCTTGGAAGCTCACGACAGTGAGCAGTTTTGCTCCTCCAAAATTTTGGCCATCTCCAAGCTCCAAGCTTCAATTGGTGATTTCTTGCTCACAAGTGGGTTTCCCTATCACCTTAGGATGACTCCTTTGTGTGCTAGCACTTAGGAATTTTTGCCACAAAAATTCCTTAACTTCTTCATGGCTCACGGTGAAACCAGAAATTAAAGAAGGAAGAGGCCCTAGGCCGAGAGAGATGGAAGAAGAAAGATAAGAGAGAAGGTTTTGTTGGTTGGTGGTAAATGTGTATATAATACACCTTTTTGAATTTCTAAAATTCATTTTCATTATTTTGCTTTCCAAAAGTCAAGCCATTAAAGGCTACAACCACTACATCAACTATTCACATCACAAGGACTACATATCACATCACTCAAAGTGACAAGTGATTTGACGCTTGAAGTGACTAGCGATTTGACGCTTGATGTGACTTGTGGGTCGCACTCGAAATCGAAATGCGAGTGCGCCCACAAACACTCTCGGGCTCGGGTTCGCTAATTCCAAATTAACGAATTTTCCGTTGCGACGTAATTAAATAATTATGCCTAGCAAAATCACTATTCAGGTCGCTAATGAATTAATTCTAAATTAACTCGTTCGCCCGAATTAAAATCTAATTTCAATTCCGCGTCGAAATCCAATTTCGTATAATATATCGAATATATTATTTTATCGATTAATTCCAAATTAATTGTTCGGTCTCTTTAATAATATTTTATCCCAGATAAAATATATCCGTAATTAATCCCAGATTAATTTTCTCTCTCATTTAATTAATCCCAGATTAATAAAGTGCGAGTCATACGTCATCGGTGAATCTTCGGGAAGTGACCCATGAGATCCCCGGATATGTTGGCAGTAAATCCGGTCGTCGGACTATCCGAACACGTAAGTACCTAGTACTACGTTTGTACCGATTTACAAGACAAGGTTGACTTCTAGCAAAGCGCCATGCCTACCCAATTCTCCAGAAATATCCTGACATGAATATGTGATCTATATCAGACATAGTATACATAGTATTGCATATTTCGATCCAATATTGGATGTCACGTGCAAGGCCTGGGGCTGAAAATGTGTCTGCCCCGTACGAAGCACATATCGGATCTCTGGTAACTAGTCTCTTTAATCGGATATACATGACCTAGTCATAATATCCCGATAGCTGCAGCATATAAGAAAACCAGTTCCGTATCCTACGTGATCATCATCTCCACTATTACTGGAGTGATACTTCCATCTTGACATCACACCCAATACACGACGATTCTCAATATACCCAGAAGAGGCGTACACAGATACTGTTAAAGCCCTGGACGACCAAAACCAAAGTACATTGATTGTCGCAAGTATTAGCGGTGCAAGTCTCAGGTTAATACCAAATACACCTACCCTGATTCGGACTTCCATAGACACATAGTAATACTACCAATGAAATTCTGAGGGGTCTATCCAAAGCGAAGCTGTTTTCCATACCATCGGTAAAACACAACCATTACTACACTTGTATGAGTATCTTATACCCAAATATATGAGAACTATGCCGTTATGCCCTCACAACGCGCACAAGTGTAATACTAGTCTTTTTCGCATTATCGATGTCCAATCTCGATAATACTCTGACTAGGGATATTTAATGATTAAACCTTCGTGGATTGATACTGTCTCATATCATCTAAATCCAGGAACTAATCATATGGACCGTTCATCATTTATACATCTTGGTGATCTAATCACAAATGATAAAAGAGCAATTTCCTTTGTCACATAGTTAATTTGTACAACAACACCATGATCTGTACAAATAGTGACGCTATGGGTCATAACTGTCCAACAATCTCCCACTTGGCCTATAGCCAGTCACTCAAGTGTCCTACACCCGAACTATGTACGGTTCGCTCAAATTACTGAGAAAAGACTTTCGTCAGCGGATTTGCATGATTATCATCTGATGTGATTTATACGATCATCACATCACCATGATGTATGATCCGAACGAATCAGATGAATATCGAAGTATATATCTGGATCGTTGATGAGACCATTAATTCTTTAGCCTGTGCTGTAGCCTAGCTCAGCTGCTAACAGAACTATATCTAATCTAATTAGATTTATTATCGACCCAAATGGCTTCTATTGCTGCCTCAGCTGCAGCAATAACCCGCTTTTGTTGTTTATTCGGTAACAGTATCTTGATAGGAAGATTTCCAGTTCACTGTTCCGTTATTCAAACTTTGTTGTACCGTTCTTACGACTTATAGTCGTTTTTATCAGTTAGGAAACTTGCAGTAGTGATCCCAGTCACTTCAAGTTCTCATTCTCCATAGTATAAGATAGCATCCTCAGTTCATCGAAGATACTAAAAGATGTTCTTCACATTAATCCAATGACCATCACTTGGATTGGCCCGATTTTGAATCTATATGCTCAAAGCATATGAGACACCAGGTCGCGTACATTTTTCAATGTACAAGTTCTCGGAGAGTACCAACAACCTTTAGATCTATCCCAGTAGATCTTTATTCCTAGAATAAAGGTTGTTTCTCCCAAGAATTCGACGAAGAATTTTTCTTGAAAGCCAAGCTTTCGCCGATTATAATTATGGGAATATCATTTTCAAGAAATGATATGTTATCATCATATAGGACATTCATTGTCAGTGCGCTCCCACTAACCTTCTTATATACACAAGAATCATTTCCGTTTTGAATCAAATCATATACCATTATGATTACAGCAAAATGATAGTTCCAAGAACACAATGCTTGCTTCAATCCATCCATGGATCGAATAACCTAAAAACCTTGTTTGCTCATTTTGGTACGACAAAACCGTCAAGATATTGTAAACATCCTCCAAAAGGTTTCCGTTAAGGAAAGCGGCTTTGGCATTACAGCTGCCATATTTCATGAATGAAACATGCAGCATCAGCAAGCATTATCCAAATAGATTTACCGTGGCAACAGGTAAAAGGTTTCATCGTAATCGACACAATGTTGATAACGATACTTTTTCGCTATAAGCCTAGCTTAGTACGATGGTATGTTGCCTTCCATGTATGTCTTCCTTGAAGACTTATATAGTACTAATATGCACAATGCCTTGCGGTACAACAACTAGTATCCAAACTTGGTTGATTTACATGGAATCCATTTCAAATTTTATGGCACTTTGCCATAATAGGGAGTCGATACCTTGTATCACTTCCTCATACGTAGTCAGTTCGTATTCCTCAATAAGATTGACATCTTTATGAGGTGAGATCAGAAACCTATACCTCCCAGGTTGTTTTCTGACTCTCTCCGACCTACGTGGTTCTTGTGTATTTGAAGATTATTGGTATAGTTTCATCCTAGATGAACTATATGTGTTCCATTCAGGAATCGGTGCCAGGAACAATATTACTCCGATTTTCATCGAGTTTTACTTTCCGCCCACTTACCACTGCACATAGGTATTCCTCTTAGGAAAACCGCATGGCGAGCAACAATTACATTATTCTCTAGTGAGTTGTTTAAGTACTATACTTTGGTTTCCCTAGGATAACCACAACTTGAGCACTTATCCGATTTGGGTTTTAGTTTGGTATCATCCAAACATATGCCTAGCATTCCCAAATCTTCAGGAATGAGAAAACCTAGTTTCTTTCCTGTACATATCTAATATGAAGTCTGTCAAACAGATTTTTATGGAACCTTATTCAAAATAAGTTCTGCACTGTTAATGCGTATCCGTTGAAAGAAATGGTAGCTCAGAGCGACTCATGATTAACCTTATCATGTCCAACAAAATTTGGTTTCTCCGTTTGGACACACCATCAAACTGACGTGTTCCGGGAGGAGTCCTCATTGAAAGAATACTATACTCTTTCAAGTATTTGAGACACTTATTGCTTAAGTATTTTCATCATGGTCTAACCATGACGATTAATACTTTAGCCGATCTGTCTGTCTACTTCGTGTCGAAACTCTAAAAGTTTCCGATTTGTGTTTCTTAGGAAACACATAACCATAACGCGATGCCACATTCGAAAAGGTCATGAAATATTCATATCCACCTCTAGCCTAGCTATACATGGGCCCACTTGCTTCACTATGAACTAGGGTTAACAGATCGGTGGCACTTGCATTTTACCAAGTAATGGTGTTTTAGGCACTTTGCCCAATAAACTAGATTCGTAGACTTTATTTGAATGAAATCAAATTTGTCCTAGTACTCACTCTTCAAAAGTGTGGATATACGAGTCTTATTTATTGTGTCCCAGACAAAAATGCCACATATAAGTCTCAACTGATTAATTCAGTTCGAGCTATTAGTTTGTCATGTTATATGTTTGAGATTTATTTATATTCAAAATATAAATTTTGTTATTCACATCTAATGTGTTTATCTCAATATCATCTTTATATAATAAAACACTTTAGTGTTCTAGAATATAAAGGTATACCCGCAACGGGTTAAACCCTGATATAGAGATAATGTATCTAGTCAAACTAGTTACATTATAACAGTTTCCTAATTTAAGTACACACCCGAAGGCAGTTCCTAAACTTAGGTTTCTACGATTAAAACAGCGACTTTCGTCCTGTTTTCAATTCGCAGATAAATCTCAACTGAAGTCAGTATCCTGCTTTTCAGAAGATTCTGTACACCAGTACATATTTATGTACCACCTCCAGTATCTAAAATCTAATTTTAATACTACCAGTGAACATATTTATGACAAACATATTTGAAGTCAGAGCCTTGCTCGTTCTTCAATTCCTTCATGTCTGCCTTGTCCATAAGGTAGTCACGCTTCTGTGTCCCCGCTTGCCATAATTTAGGCAGACATCTTGGGATATGTCCTTTATCTTCCCAGAAGATTATAATGATTTTGCCTTTGCCCTTTTGGTACCCCAAAAGCCTATGGCCAAGCCTTGACCTTCCGGAATGTCGAAGTAAGATGCGCCTTGCGCTTCTTGCCTTATTACAAACTTTTTGGCTTTGTCTCCTTGAGAATAGCCATTAACTCTCCAAGAGTTTACTATTGCAATTTAGTACTTCAAAGATCTAAAAATAGATCTATGAAGATCCTTCAATTTCATTATCATACTTTAAGGATCTAATCCTTAGTTCTGATTAAGAAATTAAGGAGTCTATTTGGCAAGCATAACGGATTAAGCACTAAAGTTATCACATGAATATTCCAAATATCATGTTCTACTTATTTGCTTAACTCCGGGCTTAGGCCTAAGATGTTATTTTATCAAATAAAGTAACTTCTTAGTTTTCAGGACTATCCTGAAGTTTTATTCCCAATTTGAAAATTAAAGTCGTTCAAATACATTTGCACCCAGGATTATGTTTTAAACACTAATCTTTCAAATTTATCTTGATTCTAATAGTCCAACTATTTAATCAACGATTTAGGTACTATTTATTATAATGATTACTATAGTCCAACTATATAATCAACTATAATTCAATTGATTAAATTCAATTATGGAGATACAATGTGGGGTTGCCTTTCTTCAAATCTTGCTCCACTGTGCGTAGCATGTTATGAAGTTCTTCGTATGTGGATTGTATCGAATGCATATGGAAATTCAATACAAAGCTAGCATAAGAACCAGACAAAGAAGACATAATCAAATTACGGCCTAGCCTTTCATCAAACACAATGCCCTGTCGTTCAAGATATCAAATTTGGTCAATCATGTTCAAATCATGAGTGCTGACAGCTCATCCCCCCTTGAGTTCAACAAGGAACAGTTCCTTAGACCTTCGATAAATTTCCATCTCTTGATTTGCCTCGAACAATTCCTTGAGTGTTTGCATGATGCTCCAAGCATCTGGTACTTCAATGTACTGCCTCAACAAATCTGGAACCATCGATCCCAAGATGTAGGATTTCACCTTCAGGTTATCATCCTTCCATCTATCAAAAGTTTCTCGCTCTTCTAGAGTGGAGTCAGGATCGATATCAACAGACAGTGGATTGATCGTGATATAAGTCAACTTTTCATACTCCAAGATAAGGCGCATGTTCATTTGCCATTCGAAATAGTTCTCGGCTCCTTTTAGCTTATTGGAATCCAAAAGTTTCATAAATGGATTAGTGGCAGCCATCTACAAGACAACATATTTGAGTAGTAGCAGAACATTTTTCATTTCAAAAGTAATGACACTAATTGATTATGGAATTTTAAATCTATTAGTGCCCTCCCACTACTTTACGTAATTTCGTAATCTCCCTTAACGGAAAAATAGAAATTTGATTATCAAAATTTCATAACGGGAAGTGGATCCCATGAAATTTACTCCAGCCTCACACTAATGACGATATTGGCATTTGTAAACTCATTAGGTAGACCTTCAAGGTCAATCACTTAATGTGACTCCTGGTTTGGTCCTGAATCGTTTCTTATCCTCACACTAATGATGATATTGGATTAAGACGTGTTCTAGATGTATACTTGTCAATGTGCACTAATTAGCATCGTATGTACACCCTCACACTTGACGATATTGGATGACTACGTTAACTTATCACGCTACATCTAATGTTTTACCGGAGCAACCTAAGTTTCAAGCACTTATACCCTCACACTAATGACGATATTGGATATAAGTAGTAAGAACTCATTCATCTCCGTATTGACAAGACGGACCATCCAATAATGCTCCAACATTATTAATACTATTACTTAAAAGTAATCATCTAATCACGGGAGATTTATGACAATCAAGTCATTAACTTAATTAGGTCAAAGTTTTAATTTAAAACATGTAATACATATCTAATATGTCTTATGCATAATTAAATTAAAATTGCTATGGCATAGATTCAAAATATGTGTTGTATGGTTAAGCCTTTGCTCTGATACCATTCTGTTGGGGCAGTTGTGGAACCCCTAGGGTCGGATCGGTACCCCGGGCACCGGAAATGGGTCTAACCCATGGATATCAATTATGGGTGTAATTTTAAATCATTTAATAAAATACTACATTCCATTACAAGTGTATAGGAAAAAACCGGGACTGAATCGGAGTCCGGAAGCTCCGAAACGAAGCAAAATCGGCGCGCGCGAAGGGCGCCGCGTACGTGAAGCACACGCGCGCACTGTAGCACCTAGGTGCTGCTATTTTTTTTTTGTTTCATTTCCTTTTGCATTCAGTTCACATTCCAGTGAGCCGAATGGATTAGGGTCTTTGACCCTAATCTATTCCGGTCTTCCCTAAACACTTCAAAAACACCAAAAATTAATTTTTAATTTCAAAACCAACATAAACACATGTTATAGAATAAAAATCTAGTTTTTCAAAATATCAATATTTTTCCAAAAACATAAATTTATTCTAAATACGCATTAGCGTAAATTTTGAATCCATTACATAAACCATTTTAGAATCCCAATTACGAAATATCCCGTGAAAAATTCTAGTCTACCAAAAGGTGGTCAAGTGATCTAGAATGGTAGCCATAGCTCTAGGCGTTAATCTAGAGTTCCAAACTCTAATTAATTGTTCCATGTCCAACATGAACATCTTTGACCTAATTACAAGCATGTTGTGTTTATATTTCTAAGATATCCTAACACAGTTGATTAGCCTTATTCAACATTAAGCTATGTGATCATGCATCTAATACAAAAATAAACATAGCTTTGGAGAAGATCAAACATTACCTAGTAAGCTTGATGCAAGATCCAATCTACTTCTCCTTGTTGAAATTGTTGAAGAACCTCCAAGTGTGCATGCTTGACTTCAAGATCCAATCTTGTTTCCAATGCCTCCAAGCTTCACTTCAAGATCCAATCTTGATTTCTCAGATCCAATCTTGATTTCTCATAGATGAAATGTTGTAGAGACCTCACAAGCTTCTCTAAACACTTCTCTAACTTAGGCTAATCTCTCAAGAATTTGCTTATGCTTGTATTTGAACTTATAATTAAAACTTTCATAAAGCTTGCTATTTATAGCAAAACTTAGGCAATTTTTAATTAATAAAAGTTGTAATCAAATTTTAAGTGGGCTTAATCTAATTTGTCCAAATATGTATAATTAGGTGTGACTAATCTCCATTATCTCCCACTTAGATTTAATCTAATTAAATCAAGTCAAGGATTAGGAAATGGATTAGTTAAATGTTTGCCACCTTGATTTAATCCAATTAAATCAAGCCAAAACCACCTATTATTACATACTTACAATTACCATAATATCCTCAAATGGTAGAGATAATTATGATTTTATAATTAAACCCTTATGAAATTATTGAATTAATCCAATTAATCCAATTAGGTAAAAGTAAATAATCAATATTATCCAATAACACTTGATTATCTTAGTTGATAATTATAATATCAAATATTATATTTTATCAAAAATAATCGGCTACCCAAGTGCTCAACGAGTACACTTCATATTGGGACTCTCTAAGTTCACACACGTTCGTCATATAAGCCTAGCTAATATGTACAAAATTCGCCCACCTCCGAATTCGCGAAGAACACGAATGAACTTTCTGAACTATACAAGTCGAGGTCATCACATATGTTTAACAATCCCTCTGTCTTAGGTTATCCGAGTTGTGCTTAGGAAACATAGAATATACCGTCAAGTTTCTAAGACGCACATCTCATGTCGACATGTCCACGATTCTTCATAACTGATGCGATCCATCCTAGGTGATTGACTTTGGCCAAAGATTTAAGAATCGTGACTTTACTAACATGGATACCTAAACCCCTTATGGTACACATACGGGCCGACGGATCCTATCTTGCTTCGCACTTGATTACTGTGTGCATCGGTTCACACCCAACGAACATCTAGAGGCCCGACCATGAAAGGTTTCTGATATACATGGCATCTAAGTGTGGAGGATCTCACACAAAATCAATGCTATCCTATAGTCAAAGGATTACATATGCTACTTGACTCGAGGAGATTCCTATTGACGGTGGTGTATACTTCTAACTATTAGGAATCACATGTGAGTCATTCAGTATTCAGTCCAACGAATACCTACATGTCTATACGAGTTTCCAAAACTCATGGTACACTGCGTTAAAACATTGGAACTCCAATTCCAATATACGACATGTGCTAGTCTTCTAGGTTATAGGAAGTCGATCGTATTCAAAAACCAACGACTATGAGTATTTACTTTAAGAATAGTTTACACTTAGTGTCAAGACTATTCTAAGGTCGATGTCATTCTTAGCATATCGATACATCAATTTAATACGCGTAATTATAGGACACAGAAATCGGTGACGCTGTTCCAGACTCGCGGCCTAGTTAGGATTACGGAATAGCTCGCGGGGAACTAAACTGAAGAAATAACATGGAGTTGCCACCCGATGTGAACCGGGACAAATATTTAAGGCCTCACTCACCCCTCGTAAGGGAAGACCTCAAACCGTTGGGTTCGGAATGGTCCCTTACTTATGCCACTTGTGATGATATGATTTGTGCAATAAACTAACCGAATCTACTCAACATGCTCAAGAACAATCTACGTCTAGTTCATGTTCATAAAGATAAATCATATGTCTATGTTTGCATGCTTGAAAAGTAAGTTTTTAAACGACAACACACAATATCACACAATGAGCACATTAAACCATTAACCAAAATAAACAAATAGCAATTTAAACATATCATCAACTAAACAAAATATCATGCCTAAAATAACGTAATCATGCTTTGAAAATAATAACAAACTAAGTTAAATCATGCTTTAATAACAAATAATAACCTACGAACTACAACATGCTCAAACACAAGTTTGGATGAGACGAAATACGTGTCTCTTAAGTGGCCATGGCGTTGTATCCCGAGTACTGTTGGGGTTGGTGCTCAGAGCGCCAATCCGGACCGTATTTATGACTGATTCATGAATACGAACATCCCCTTATTCCATAATATTAGTTATTTATGGTTGCACCTCTTGTTCTTATATACGTATTCGATCTGATCACGATTAGATTGAAACTAAATGTGGTTTAGTGATATGTATATATTAGACAAAGGCCCGATAATATATAATGCAGTACACAGTTACAAAGTTAGTTTGTAATTGACATTGGGAAGTGTCACTGCTATATGAATATTATCAAACATAGTTCCTGGTCAAGATTTGCTAACACGGGTCGGTTAGTCAAATCCGTTGAGACCAGTACATGTCGTATATCGAGACTTGGTCCGATGGTTTATCCCAATGAACCATGAGTCTATGGAGAGTATAGATATACGTGTAGGTGTTTATAGTGGATAAACACTGAACGGCTCACCGAAGATTCTTAATGGATGGTACACAACGTCAATAAGAATCTTCTCGGGTTGAGTAGCATAGTGGTCCTTCGACTTGAGACACCACTGTGGATGTATGAGACATCCTCCACACTTAGATGGCAGTCACGTCACCGATCTATTTAGATCAGACCTCCGCCTGTTCGTTGGGTGTGGATCGATCCTCAGATATTCCTGTGTGTGTCAAGATAGGATCCGTCAGTTCTGTGTACAGAGCATAGGTAGTCCATATATATTTAGCAGTCTGTTAAATCTGTGGCCACAGTAAACATCGGAAGTAAGTTCCGAGTGTTATTTAGAGATTGCTAATAGATACGTCGACGAGATAATACCTATAGAGATTTGACGTTTACATCTATATCTCTGGGATTATCTGGATACCTGTGACGGAGGGATTATACGTATGCAATGACCTCGACCTGTATGATTCAGCTAGTTTATCCGTGATCGTCATAATCTACGGGTGGATAGATTATGTACATGAAATTGGATTTCATGACGGATATACCTGAATCTAGAGAGTCTCAATAATGAAACATACTCGTAGAGCACTAGAGCAACATTTATGAATAATGATGATTATTTATAAATCGTTTAATCGTTAAACGAAAAATACATGCGAACGGGCCGAACCGTCATTTCCTAATTAATGTGTATTTGTATTTAATATATGATATTATTAAATACACATTAATAAATAGTCAAATAAAGGTATTTGACATATATCATCAATATATGTATTTGAGATATTTAAAGTAAATATAATACTATATTTGATATATTTGTATTTAATTAATTATTTAATTATTTAATGTTAAATGATTAATATAATTAAAATATAAATATATCACCAAATGAAAGTTAGGAAATGATTATAAGTGTAAATGTTTGACTTTACATTAAAGGAAAAGGTTGTCAAATTGATTTTGACTTCTTAAGATATTTGTTCAAAATTGTTTGAAAAATAAAAATATCTTTTTCCTTTATTTTCTTTTAATTTCGGCCAATACACTTATATATAAGAGATATATTTTTCTTAGTTGCATTTGTTGACTTAATTAAATATCTATAAAGTGTTATTAAGATATTTTTCAAGTTGATCAAATGTAAGGTGAAATGAAATTGAAATTAATTAACTTGTATTTGGTTTGGTGAATTTCGGCCAAGGCCTCTTTGATACAAGTATATATTGTTTTTCATTTCATTTCATTGTTAACCTAATACACTTTAAAGAAAAACTCCATTAATGGAAGCAAGGAAGCTTGTGAGAAAGAAAGAAGAAATCAAAGAAAGCTTGGATTTTAGTGAGTTTTTCCAACTTGCTATTAGAAAGGAAAATGTTCCTTAGGATCTAGGCTTTAACATATGATGTTCTTAGGTTATTATTTCTTTATTCCTTGTGTTTTTGTTGATGGAAGTTTTGATGGAAGTGTTGTGCATGTATGATGAAGGAAGGTTGTGACTATTGTAGTTATAAGCTTTCTTTTAAGGTTTTGGAAACCATGTTGCTAATCTAGAGTTGTTGACCCACTCTTAGATGACCTAGATTTGATCTTGAGTTGTTTCATTGTGTTGAGACTTTGATTGGATGGAAGAAACATGATTGAAGTAGTTGATTTAACCAATTTGGTCTAATTTGTCCAATTTGAAGAAATTGAAAAATTAGGGTTCATGACCAATTCCAAATTTGGGGGTTTTCATATATGTTGTGTATTTGGATGTGTATATGATGCATATAAAGTTTCATGTTCATTGGATTACATCTTGATGTGTTTTGATGCATGAATGACAAAGTGCACAAAATGGCACCTGGAGGTGCATTCGGCCAGGATTAAAAAATTTGGGATTTTTGGTGCTTTTGGTGTTTTGATGTTTTGAACATGCTAAGTTCATCTTAGAAATGATTTAGAATCATTCAAAATTGATTAGATCAATTTCGGACTAAAATGGACAAAATACTAAAGTAAGGGTAATTTGGTAAATTCACTTAAATATGATTTATTGAATTTTCTTTCATAATTTGATTATTGGAATATTAAATAAATATGTTTATTTAATTAATCCGAGAAAAAGTTTTGAAATCGGAAGATACGATCTTCCGCCGCTTCCGCTGCGTTACCGGATTCTGCCCCTAAAAACCCCTACAAAATGGTATCAGAGCGAGTCTGATTCTAGGCCTCCATAAATGATTAGCTTGTTTTATTCAATGTTTAATCATGTTTTCTTGACTTTATACATGCATGTTATAATCTAATTTGATTAGATTTAGGGTGTATGACACTTAATGGAATATCCCCGCTTAATAAGGTTTTAAAGTAACTAGTATTTGGAATACTTGTTTCTTGGTCCGTCTTGTCAATACGGTTTATAAATATCTTTTCGTTGACTACATCCGAGACCGTGCCTCTGCTGTGAGGGTGTAGCTGATAGAAATTTATTTATGCCGAATGTATATTAGATACTAGATAAATTCAAGCGAAAGCGGAATCCTGAACGTGCCCTAGCTGTCAGGGTTACGCAAGTAACTTGAGTTTATCATTGACAAGTTTAACCTTGGTACGTCTCCTTGTGGGCCTGCCTTCGCAGCGACAACGAGAAACGGCCAGGACCGGAACCTTGGAGTCACTATTGAGTGATTGACAATTAGTTGTCTACCTGTGAATATACGTCGGCGAGACCGTGCCTCTGCTGTGAGTCTAAAAATATATTCATGGGGTCCTCTTCCCATTATGGAATTCGATTTAATTATTGAATTCTCGTCTTTCCGTTGGGGATTACGGCATTACGTAAAAATAATGGGAGGCACTGCTAAGTTTAAAATATTCCATAACTTAGGCAGTGTATGTTATTATGGAAATTGCCGCTTGTTTGTTTCCTTATTCTATAGTAGATAGAATTAAACTTTTATTTACTGCACACTTATTTTGATATGTTATCTGACTAGACTCTTGGTTGCAGTTATTCTAGAATAGGTTCTAGATACTAATAGACTAGGATATTATTAGATTAGTCTAAACCATCGGAAACTGTTGTTCCGATTTTCTTGAAAAATAAAGATGGTTAATGACTTAGTTTCTAAGTCATGATAGATAATCTAGATAGATATCCCCTTTAGGATATAATACTTTAGAGACAATAGTTTCTTATGCAGTAAGAATTGACTTGAATTAGTTCATGTCTCGAGATTCTTGACTGGCATTTAGAAAGCCCTATTAGGTATTTTTTTATCTAGTAATGACGTTTCTAAGCTTTAATTACCTTTAGAGGTAATGTGTCTGACACAATTTGCTAATCAGTTATTTACAATTGTTGTGAATAGTTGAATGCAAATAGTAAAGCTAAAGAAAGGAGATGCGTATATTTGTGTATAGAAAATATTGATTTTCACAATACTACAACTATAGGTATTGGATACCAGATCTCCCATCTAGTTATTTGAAATATTGGTTAACGATTGTTTTGATATTTGATATCGGAACTTGCGACTATTGGATAGTCACTTGTTCTTTATAAATAATTGTTACATATTTTATAATAACTAGTAGTGTCATTGACGTAGAGATAAACATTAAGAAAAATTATTCGGTAAAGTAAATAATTTAGAACGGTGCTTTATGAGTTTAATCACTTAAGCATTGGATGCTTGTTCCGTATGGTAAAGGATGGTTTGATACTAGATCAGACCACACATCCTTGTCCATTTAATGAATATTGTATTCAGGAAAGTGATTAAGATCTCGTTTAAACCAATGATTGTCATTGGACCACCAAATTTATTTAACTGATACATTGGATGTATGTAGTTTAATAAATAATAATTGCTTAAGGTAGTTTTCTTTATTTAGTAACTTAGTTGATGAATTGTCATAACTTAGTTACATGTTTCTGAAGGAACACATATTGAAAGTCTTGAAAGTATCAAGGACTTTCAATCTGTTCTGATGAAACGAAGATTGAACATTTTTGACTTGTTCAAATATATTCAATCTAAAGTATTTTGAAAACTTGATCCTTAAAATTCATTACATGTCTTTGAACTGTTTAAAGATATTTGATACGATCGAACATTTGAATTTAAAGCAATTAGTTCTAAAGTTATTTAGTGAATATGATTCATATTCAATATTGTTCTTCCACGATTCCATCTTGATGGAATTAAGTAGTGGGAGCAATCGAATCTTATATGATTTGATTCGTCCGATATTGAAAGTTACCGAATTAGTTTCAATACTCTTGGGGTTATACTCCAGTAACACTAATTCATCTCTTTAATTAATGTTCCATTATTTTCTACAGTTGCATATATGATATGTATAGGTAGAAAATTTGAATCTTGAAAAGTTTGAGATTTCAATCTTTCTTTTATATAATAGTTATATATGGAAATTACTTACACCTCGGAGGTATAAGTAAAAGTTTATCGTTTATTCTGTTTAATAGAATATTGTATTCTATTTAATAGAATATCTTTCCTACGATTCTAAGTAATAAAATCGTTTTATTACTTGGTGTGTAACATCAGATGTTAACTATTGTAGAAAAGACTTGACTTATTGAAGTCAAATGTGAGAATGATAAATTATAAATGGAACTATGTAATTAATAAGATGAAACAACCCTTATACATCTTCCGTACAAGTCCAATAGGATAACAGAATCATTCACGAGTATTTGATACTTAATGGTTCCGTTGTTTTCTTATTGAAGAAAAATTATCCTATACTTGTAATGGAAGCGATATTTGATATCGATTCTGGAAGTTCACCATTGAACCTTAGATCTAAGATTGTTCATAGCTTACTACGATCGAGTTTTGAACTTGATTAAGCTTTCATTATGAATTAGTTCATGATATGTGCTAATTGTTTGCGCAGCGAAAGCATTGTGAGCTTATTAAAGGTTTGACCTTTACAGTATGACAGTGAGAAAAGTTATACTCAGCAATCTATTGTAGATTCTGAGAAAACCTATCTCTAGTCAAACTAAATGAACAATTAAAGATATATTGGTTAATGTTGATAATAAACTGTATATTTTAGCTAAAGAATGCAAAGTGGCGTTTTTGGATGACTTATTCAGATAAGAGATCAGTTGTGATTTCCTTATTTGAAGAGTTCATTCTGAAATGGCCCTAGAGTTTGTGTTCTGCTAAGATCGCAGTTTAGTGTGCTAGCTTATAGAGCCTATTGTAGACTCAGATAAGTCTTCCAAAAATATGTGTTCTCTGTTTTTGATATCGTCAGATTGTCTGATCTTGTCAAAGTATAGAGAATACATATGTGATTAGAAGGGTTAGTGGGAGCGTACAAATTACTTTCTAGTGTTATATATCTTAACGACATTGTCATTATTATAGTAATAATGAGATGTTTGTAAGGTAAAAGATTTACCTAAGTCTTATTTACTCTGTGAAAGCAGTGGGAGTAGTCTCTGTTATATTTGATATAAAGTTTTATATAAGATATAAAACCAAGAGACTTGTGAGATACTCCTATTATTCGTACATTAGATATGATCTAATAAAGGACATAACTAGGCTATTTGTATGACAGTTAGTATAACTGTTGGACAGTTATTGTGTGTCTTATATAAAGTATTCATTTTTCGTAAAGGATGATTCCTTTTTCGAAAGAGATATTGATTAGAATGTCTAATCAATCTTATGTATCATTTGATGATGACATAATAAATACTTTATAATGTGCGAATGTAGATATTGATTTAATCGTAATTGTTACGAGTTATTTTGACATCCTATAGACCATATGATGGATCTTGAAACACGTTCTTTGTGATCTTTGAGATATTAAGAACGAGTTTCTAATTCATGGAGAATATAGTCTGCAACCATTAGGGTCATATTAGTTTTGAGACTAATTATGACGTTAGGCAGTCTACGTCATAAAGAGTCACAAATAATGCAGTGGGAGTGTCACGAAGGATTCTACTATTTAGTGGAATCAAATGCAACTTTTGAAGTATTGACTTATGAAGTTGCATAGTGACCATTTAAAATAGAAGTTTTGAATTGTTATTGTGCTTGCGGTTGTCCACATAGTATTTTGGATTTGATCCCTAAATACTTGGACAACTCAGTAGCTATAGCACAATA
>SKCR01007612.1:0-24748 GCA_019454045.1 Zanthoxylum bungeanum | reverse complement strand
TAAGTTTAAAGTCGTCAGCTAGACATGAGTGCCCGGATGTTAGGCTGGATCTGAAAGTGTGATACTTTCTTTTTGTCGCTCCAAAGATTCTCTCCAATAGTGCTTGACATGCTGGCTGTTTACCCTGAATGTATTGTTGGATTTGGGGTTGTATATCTCAACAAATCCGTAAGGTAACACCTCAGTAATCACAAATGGACCTGACCACTTTGATTTCAACTTTCCAGGGAAAAGTTTCAACCGTGACTCGTATAACAACACTTGCTGCCCTGGCTCCAGTTGTCTGCACACTATTTTTTTATCATGCCATTTCTTTATCTTTTCTTTGTACAGTTTGGCATTCCCATAAGCATATAGACGAAATTCCTCCAACTCGTTGAGTTGGTGGAGCCGTTTTTCTCATGCTGCTTATGGATCAAGGTTTAACTTCTTCAGTGCCCAGTACGTTTTGTGTTCAAGCTCCACTGGCAGATGACATGATATCCCAAACACCATTCGATATGGGGACATACCGATGGGTGTCTTGTAAGCTGTTCGGTAGGCCCATAATGCGTCTTCCAGTTTTTCAGACCAGTCATTCCTTGTTGATCCAACTGTTCTCTCCAGTATTCTTTTGATCTCCCGGTTTGAAACTTCAACTTGTCCATTTGACTATGGATGGTAAGCAGTGGAAACTTTATGAGTAACTCCATATTTGGATAGGAGTGCATTGAAGTATCCGATGCAGAAATGTGTGCCTCCTTCATTGATAATCTCCTGAGGTGTTTCAAAGCGAGTGAAAATATTCTATTTAATGAATTTTATCACCACTTTTGAATCATTTGATGGTAGTGAAATTGCTTCAACCCATATGGAGACGTAGTCTACTACAACTAGTATGTATATGTTTTCGAATGATGGAACAAAGGGTCCCATAAAATCATTCCCCCAAACATCAAATATCTACACTTCCAGAATATTTTGCAGAGGTCCTTCATTTCTCCTCGAAATATTTCCTGTTCTCTAGCACCTGTCATATTGAAGAGCAAATAAGTAAGCATCTTTAAATAGAGTGGGCCAGAAAAAACCTGATTATAAGACTTTAGCTGCAGTTTTATTTCCGTTGAAGTGTTCGCCGTATGGTGATGAATGACAATGCTGAAGAACACTATAGACCTCCTCCTGTGGAACACACCGTCTCAGTAATTGACCAGCACATCGTTTAAACAGGTATGGCTCATCCCAGACATAGTGCTTAACTTCTTTAAAAAACTTCTTTCGTTGCTGATGTGTCCATTCCAACGGCCATTTTCCCGATACTATGTAGTTTACATAGTCAGCATACCAAGGGACATCGTGTTGTTTCATGAAAACAACTGTTCATCTGGAAAAATTTCTTTGATTGTCATTTCATTGCCAATTGTTTCTCCATTCTTGAGCCACGATAAGTGATATGCCACTTGGTTTTCTGTCCATTTTCCAGTCTCGGATCTCCACGTCAAATTCTTGCAGTAGAAGCACCAAACAGATCAATCTGGGCTTAGCTTCTTTCTTCACGATCAGGTATTTGATTGCTGAATGATCTATGTAGACCACCACTTTGGGACCCAACAGATATGAGCGAAATTTATATAAAGCAAACACAACTACAAGTAAATCATTTTCAGTAGTTGTGTAGTTGAGTTGAGCTTCATTCAGAGTTCTAACAGCGTAGTAAATGGTATGGAAAATTTTTGCTTTGCGTTGTCCCAAAAATGTTCCTACTGTAAAATCACTAGCATCACACATCACCTAAAATGGAAGGGTCCAGTCCGGTGCTACTATGATGAGGGCAAAGACCAGCTTCTGTTTCAAGATAACAAAAGCTTCGTGGGATTCTTTGGTGAAGTTGAAAGACACATCTTTCTCCAGCAAATTGCACAGAGGTTTAGCAATCTTGGAGAAGTCTTTGATAAATCTCCTGTAAAAGCCTGCATGTCCGAGAAAACTCTGAATCCCTTTGACAGTTGTTGGTGGAGGTAGTTTTTCAATTTTCTCGATCTTTGCTTTATCTACCTCGATTCTCTTTTGTGAGATATGATGTCCCAACACAATGCCTTCATGTACCATGAAGTGGCATTTCTCCCAGTTGAGTACCAAATAGTATCTTCGCACTTATGTAACACATTTTCCAGAATTTTCAAGCAGTGGTCAAACGAGTCTCCAAACACAGAGAAATCATCCATGAAAACCTCCACACTTTGTTCCAGCATGTCTGAGAAGATGGCCATCATGCAACGTTGAAATATGGCAGGAGCATTACATAGTCCAAATGGCATTCTACGGAAAGCAAAAGTACCATACGGACATGTAAAAATGGTTTTCTCCTGATCTTCTGGGGCGACGACAATATAATTGTACCCCGAGTATCCATCCAGAAAATAATAGAAATCATGTCCCGCCAATCTGTCTAGCATCTGATCAATGAATGGTAGCGGAAAATGATCTTTCCTTGTTGCTTTGTTAAGCTTCCTGTAGTCCATGCATACTCTCTATCCAGTCACCGTTCTTGTTGGAATCAGCTCGTTCTTTTCATTTGTGACTACAGTAATTCCTCCTTTCTTTAGCACACATTGAATAGGACTTACCCAAGTGCTGTCAAAGATGGGCTAAATGATGTCGGCATCCAACCATTTGATAATTTTTTTCTTCACGACCTCCTTCATGATTGAATTTAATCTCCATTGATGCTCTACTGTAGGTTTGTAATCATCGTTCATCAAAATCTTGTGCATGCAAAATGATGGACTAATGCCTTGAATGTCTGTTATAGTCCAGCCAATGGCTTTCTTGTGTTCTCATAACACTCTCAACAACTTATCTTCTTGCTCCAGAATTTCCTAAGAATGCATACCTGAGATGTTTCAGAAGTATCTTCAGCTCCAGCTGCGGTGGTTCTTCAATCGAGGGCTTGATTCGCTCATTTTTTGGTAGTTCCAAACTTTCCACATGTGGTGTTGATTTGAAGCGAAATGGTCTGTCAAGATAGTTGATACATTCCAAAATTTCATCATCTAGCTCCCTATCAGTCATGTTGGTGATGCAAGCTTCAAGTTTATCCGTGGAAAGTTGCACTGCATCTGTATCCTGGATGATACTATCCACAACATCAATTCTGAAACATTCATATTCCTTTTCATCACTCGGGAATTTCATGGCTTTGAAAACATTGAAGGTAACTTCTTGGTCCCGCACTTTCATGGTTAGTTCTCCCTTTTGTACATCAATAACAGTTCCACCTGTAGCCAAGAACGGTCTCCCGAGGATGATAAGTACATTTTGTCTTCTTCCATGTCAAGGATAATAAAAACTGATGGGAGAATGAGTTTGTCAACTTTGACCAGCACATATTCAACTACTCCTCTTGGAAATGTGAGCGTTTTATCAGCAAGTTCCAGAGAGACTGAGGTGGGCATTGCTTCTCCAATTTGAAGTTTCCTATAAATCGAAAAAGGTATCAAATTAACACTAACACATAAATCACACAAAGCTTTACCGATGTAATGATCTCCAATGGTGCATGGGACAGTGAAACTGCCAGGATCTTTCAATTTTGGAGGAAGCTTCCTCTGAATGATGGTGCTGTATTATTCTCTCAATGATACTGTCTCGTAATCTCCCAATCTCCGCTTTTGTGATAGAATGTCTTTCATTAATTTAACATAGTTGGGCATTTGTTCCAAAGCTTCTGCAAATGGAATGTTATATGCAGCTTTTGGTAGACCTCCAAGAATCGAGCAAACTGATTGTCTAGTTTGTTTTTCTGGAGACGCTGTGGAAAAGGTGGAGGTAGAGTGAATTTTTCTTGATATTTTTCCTTTGTTTCTTTTTCCTCCATCTGTGGCTCTTTTTCTTTTGGAAATTCCTCAATAGATACCTTGATTCCAATATCTTTGTTAATTTCAGTACCGCTATTCAAGGTAATTACTTGACATTGCTCATTCCCTCTGTTCCTTGGATTTGGTTCTGTGTTGTTAGGAAGGTTACCTGACGGTCTGTAACTCTGAGCATTGGCCAGTTGTCCCATTTGATTCGCCAGTGCTTTAATAGAAACTGAATGGCTTTGATTCAATGCTACTTGATTTTGAACCATAGCTGCTAAAGCATCGTATTTTGCTTCTTGCTTTTTGAACATCTCTGTAAACCATTCTTTCATTTTTGTTTCTTTTTCATACTCCTAGCCTTTGTTTTGTTTTTCGAATCCGGGTGGTGGATTGTTCTTTTTCCATGAATTGTTGCTCCATGCGAAATTGGGGTGATTCCTCCATGGATTGTTCCCCTGTATGTTGAAATTGTTGACATAATTCACCGTCTCATCATGTTGGTTTATTTCTATTGCTCCTCCATATGGTGAACTTGCGGATCCAATATTGCCTTACCTGCTAAGAGTTTCCATGAATTTTCATATCTGATCTAGCTTGGCATTCAATACTGTGTTAGCTCCAACTTCATAAATTCCTGCGATTCGTTGGATTATGCTCTTTTCTGTTGGCCACAAAGAATTGTTGTTGGCCATTTCTTTGATTAGGTCATAGGCCTGATCTTCTCATTTTTCCATTAAAGCTCCTCCAGCCGCAACACCAATTGTGGTTCTCATCAGGCCAGAAAGTCCATCGTAGAAGGTTTAAACTTGTAGCCACTTTGCAATCTCATGATGGGGACATTTTCTGAGAAAATCATTGTATATTTCCCAAGCTTCGCAGAGGGATTCTGAGTCATGTTGTACAAATGATGTAATGTCATTCCTCAGTTTTGCAGTTCTGACTGGGGGAAAGTACTTTGCAAGGAATTTTGTGGCTACAGTGTTCCAGGTTGTGATGGAACCTGCTAGTAGTGAATGTAGCCAAGCCTTAGCTCTGTCTTTCAAGGAATATGGAAAAACCCGCAGTCTTATTGCTTCTTCAGCTGCTCGGTTGTAATTGAAAGTGCTGTAAACTTCCAGGAAGTTGCTGATGTGGGCGTTAGGATCTTTAGTTGCATTCCCCCCAAACTGAATTGACTGCTGTGTCATCTGGATACATTTTTTGATGTCACACGCATTTGCTGGTAAGGGAGGAAGTACAATGCAGGAAATGAAGTCGTCAACCACCGGAATAGTTCTGTCTCGAATGGGAATTGGTGATGCAACTTCCAAAGGTTTAGGTTCCATGTTGATCAGTGCTTCTTGGCCTTCTCGCCTTTCCCTTCGCAACTGTCTGATGGTTCTTTCAATCTCTGGGTCAAGCAGACAAATTTCAAAACTTCTGGTTCTTCTAATATAATGTCTGCAAACCTGAAACACAAGAAAACATAAATAATAAGTAAAACCAAATTAGACACAAGCAAAGTTATCTAACCTCAAAATTAATAGTGAAAGATAAATAAGTCCCCAGCAATGGCGCCAAAAACTTGATCGAGCGTGATCACACACGTATAACGCAAGTGCACGTATCGTTCAAGTAGTATAAAATGTATCGATCCCATGAGGACTTAATACCTAATCTATTAATTTATGAAGCCAAATATTTACGAGTACCTAATAGATTGGTTGTTTGATTGGATGGTGACTTTAAACTAAAAACAAGTAAATAAAATAGCACGAAAGTGAATTAAAGTTAAAATCAATATTATAAAACTATCTAGGGTTGTGAATTCTTCCAATATCTTTTAAAGATGAGGTGGTTATCTCACGTTTGTGCCATATATTGGTTTATTAACCTGGAACACGAATTTATGTAAAAGCCTCTTCCGATGGTCAGATGCAAATACCCAGAATAACCCAATTAATCATATTCCTATGTCAACAAAGTTACCTGAATTCATTAAGATTAAGTTCCAATTATGACTATCCCCGCCAGACAGGTATATCCTGTAAGAAAATATATGAAGGGTTATCTATCCTTAAGGGAGATCGTGGGCTATTGAGTCTAAGGCTGAAACCTAAAAATCTATTTTCCAAGTTTGTTATAACGAAAATTATAATAAACAATCAAAAGCAGGAAAAGCGTCAATAAATAAATAGCAAACAAAGAATGGGTTAATCACGTATATATGAGTATTTCCCGAGTGGCACGTGGAGTTGTATCTCAAGTACAGACCGCACTACCGTCAATTCGGATTCGGCCACAGAATTTACGTCTGGGTTTCTATCCAATATACCGCAAGGGATAATAACATACATAATCATCAATGCAATGTAAACATGCATAAAAAACAGACATGTAAATATATAACAATGCATATACGTATAATCATCAACATGAACAAAAAAATAAACAAAATAAAGGCGAAATAACAAAACAATAATAAAAGTGAATAGATAAAAAATGATAAATAACGAAATGCCAAAGAAAGAAATAATGTGACCAGAAATTTAACCGTCTTTGATGTAGGACTCGCATACCCAACTGGATGTATTTCACTTCCATCCAGGCATGCAGCGTCCGAAACTATAAAATAAATATGGTAAGGGTGCCCTCAGGTCTTACCTTTTAAGTTGCTTTCTCAGAAGTGCGTTAGGCTGTCGCCGGAAGGATTGAAGTTTGGTTTCAAGGTTTGGTATCAAGGTTTGGTTCGCTGTTTCTGGTTGTTATTTTTGGCTGTTGGTTTGCTGCTTCTGGTTGCTATTTCACGGTTTTGATTCTGGTTGCTGTTTTTGGCTCGCTGTTTGCTGTTTTTGGTTCACTATTTTTGGTTGTTTTGTTCACTGTTTCTAGTGGTTTTGTTCGCTATTTCTGGTTGTTTTGTTCATCGCTATTTTGGTTAATTTTCTCTCGCTATTTTGATTATTTTGTTCGCTATTTTTGGTGGTTTTGTTCGTAGTTTTTGTTGTTTTTTCACTATTTTGGTTGTTTTTCTCTCACTATTTTGGTTGTTTTTTATGATGGTTAGCTGGATGTTGTTTCAGTTTCTAGTTGTTTTTCATGGCTAGTTGTTTTTCTTTTTCTGGTTGTTTTTGGTGGCTGGTTGTGGTTTTCGTTTCTGGTTGTTTTTTGTGGCTGGTTGTGGTTTCGGTTTCTAGTTGTTTTTGGTGGCTTGTTGTTTTTTATTTTGCTGTTTTGTGGTTTGGTGTTGATGTTTTATGTTTCAGTTTTCTTGTAATTTTCTCGTTGTTTTTTGGTTTTTACTGTTTCAGTTTTAGATGTTTCGGTCTTGGTTAATTTTCTTTTTGGTGATTTGGTTGGTTATTATCTCTGTTTCGATTTTTGCTCTCTAGGGTTGCTGCCAAATAAGAAGAAGAAAGACCATCTTTTGATGATGATTTGGTCCCTTTTTAAAAATGATTTGAAGGGATCTCCAAATAGGGAAAGAAATCATGTTTATTTGGAGAATATATTATCAAATTATTTTGGGAATAGAATCTCATAAATTTGGTGATGAGGAGATCTCAAGTTAAGTTGAGTTGATGGCCAGGTGCTTCGACCTCTGGGATTCATTCCTGAACTAAGTTAAGTTGATGGCCAGGTGCTTCGACCCCTGGGATTCATTCCCGAACCATGCTGGGTGTGAGATGCTTCGATCTCTCATATTCATTCCCGAATTGAGTTGAGTTGAAGGTGAAGTGTTTCGACCCCTGGGATTCATTCTCGAACCATACTCGGTGTGAGATGCTTCGATCTCTGGGATTCATTCCCGAAATAAGTTGAGTTGATGGCGAGGTGCTTCGACCCCTAGGATTCATTCCTCAACCATGCTGGGTGTGAGATGCTTCGATATCTAGGACTCATTCCCGAACTGTGTTGAGTTGATGGCGATGAGCTTCGACCTCTGGGATTCATTCCCGAACCATGATGGGTGTGAGATGCTTCGATCTCTGGGATTCATTCCCGGACTGAGTTGAGTTGATGGCGAGGTTCTTCGACCCGTGGGATTCATTCTTGAACCATGCTGGGTGTGAGATGCTTCGATCTCTGGGATTTATTCCCGAACTTAGTTGAGTTGATGGTGAGGTGCATCGACCCCTGAGATTCATTCCCGAAACATGCTAGGTATGAGATGCTTTAATCTCTGGGATTCATTCCTGAACTGACGGTGAGGCGCTTCGACCCCTGGGATTCATTCCCGGACCGTGATGGGTGTGAGATGCTTCAATCTCTGGGATTCTTTCCCGAACTGACAACGATGTGCTTCAACCTCTGGGTTTAATTCCTGAACCGTGCTGGGTGTGAGATGTTTCGATCTCTGGGATTCATTCCCAAACTGATGGTGAGGCGCTTCGCCCCTGGGTTTCATTCCCAAACCATACTGGGTGTGAGATGCTTCGATCTCTGTGATTCATTCCTTAACTGACAGTGAGGTGCTTCGAACCCAGAGTTTCATTCCCGAACAGTGCTGGGTGTGAGATGTTTCGATCTCTGGGATTCATCCCCGAACTGACCGTGAGGTGCTTCGACCTCTGGATTTCATTCTCGAACCGTACTGGGTGTGAGATGTTTCGATCTCTAGGATTGATTCCCAAATAGACGGTGAAGTGCTTCGACCCCTGGGTTTCATTCTCGAATTGTGCTGGGTGTGAGATGCTTCAATCTCTGGGATTTATTCCTGAACTGACGGCAAGGTGCTTCGACCTCTGGGTTTCATTCCCGAACCGTGCTGGGTGTGAGATGCTTCGATCTTTGGGATTCATTCCCGAACTGACGGCGAGGTGCTTCGACCCCTGGTTTTCATTCCCGAATCGTGCTGGGTGTGAGATGCTTTGATCTCTGGGATTCATTCCCGAACTGACGGTGAGGTGTTTCGACCCCTGGGTTTCATTCTTTAACCGTACTGGGTGTGAGATGCTTCGAACTCTGGGACTCATTCCCGAACTGACGGTGAAACGTTTCGACCCATGGGATTCATTCCCGAACCGTTGATAATGTGGGCCTCGACCCTGGCATTCATTCCCAACCCATATTGGGCGTGAGATGCTTCGATTTTTGGGATTCATTCCCGAACTATACTAGGTGTGAGATGCTTCGATCTGTGAGATTCATTCCTGAACTATTGATAATGTGGGTCTCGACCCTGAGATTCATTCCAAAACTGCTGATGATGTGGGCCTCGACCCTAGGGTTTCTTCTTGAACTGTCGAACTGATGGTGGTGAGGCACTTATACCCCTGATCCGTCCTCATTCTCAAGGCTCTTCTCCATTCTTGGAGTTGCTCATCCTCATTCCCGAGGTTCCTCTCCATTCTTGGAGTTACTCATCCTCATTCCTGAGGTTCCTCTCCATTCTTGGAGTTGCTCATCCTCATTCCTGAGGTTCCTCTCCATTCTTGGAGTTGCTTGTCCTCATTCCCGAGGTTCCTCACCATTCTTGGAGTTGCTCGTCCTCACCGCTTTTTCTTCAAAGCCTGCGAACCTAAAACAAAATATGTGTGTATACGACATGTGTGAATGGATGCATTCCCTATTCTAATGGGATTTCTTTGTCCTATTGGCTTGATGTCATCTTTAGTTGGGCATTCCTTGCGCTAGAGGGAATCCATTTGGCCTTTGGTGCCCTTTACTTATAAAAAGCTTTGGGCGCCCCCTTGGCATGTTCACAGTTTCCTTTTGCCAATTCTCCTCCAGTGATTGCTCAGTTCTCTTTGGTCCCATGGCTCAAGATCATGTTGTGTCCCTTATTCGCGATGCGGTAGACTAGTTATCCCCAGACTTGGCTTAGATTTCTTCTCTTCGCTACTTGCACCGGGTCAATATGGATTACGCCTTTTCGAAAGCGGTCTCATCCTTTGGGATATTGAAAATCATGTCTTCCGATTCCCAGATTTCGAAATATGCCCTCTCTCTGAGGAGTTGCTGCCATTCTCGACTTGTATTTTTCTCTTTCTATCTTCCCGGCGATGTCGCCTTCCCAATGTCAATACCCTCGGGAGTCCCCTTGTTTTGCAGGTTCGTTCTATCTTTTGCCTAAGATGTCCTTTCGGATTTTCAACTTAGCGGATTGCTCTATCTTGCCTGAGTCGCCTTTTCAGGTTTTCAACTCAGCGAGCTAAATTTTTTTAAGATCTTGTTGCAAGAGTAGTTGAGACTTATCGTTCCTCCTCTAGCTCCTGTCGTTATTTCTTATGGCCTTTGGCACCACCTTGCTCGTCCTTATTCCCGAGGTTGCTCTATTCCTCTCATTCCCGGAGTTCGTCCCCATTCTTGGAGTTGCCCGTCCTCATTCCCGAGGTGCTTCTCCTAGATTTTTCTGACCTTGGTCCAGCATCTAAGAAATAAAAGACGTGATTTGCAATTACTTGACCCTAATCTTTCCCGGTTAGCTGGCATTTATGCAATCTATGAACATCTTGAACATTTGTTTCAATAAAGGCGTTTGCATTACTTCTTATTACATATGTAGGAAATAATGAACTGCATTGCAAGGATACCTCTATCGCTAACTGTTCCTAACGGATATTACAATTAACCAATTTCTCTCACTCCTTCCTGCTCTATATTTTGCTTGGGCTGTCCTTTACGGATTTTCAACCCAACGAGCCTTTCTTTTTTTTTTTATGCAAATTAATGTTTCAGCCTATCCGAGTTGATGGGCTCAGTGAATTCGTTCCCTTCCAAATCTGACAGTCTCACTGCCCCTTCCCCATCACTTTTTTGACTAGGTAGGGCCCTTCCCAATTGGGCCTGAACTTTCCATTTGGGTCCATTAGCAGTGGCTTCGACTGCTTGAACATTAGATCACCTTCTCTGATCTTGGTGGGACGTACTTTCTTGTTGAACGCCCTGGCCAACCTTTTCCTGTATAGCTGCATGTGGTATAAGGCTTTCATCCTTTTCTCATCCAGGTGTGCTAGCTGTTCGAAACTCTGCGAGGCCCATTCCTGCTCAGGCAATCCTGCCTCTGCTAGTACCCTTATTGACTCTATCTCTATTTTTACAGGTATCATTGCCTCCATCTCGTAAACCAAAGCATAGGGTGTGGCTCCCGTTGCCGTTCTCACTGAAGTCTGATACCCCCACATGGCATATGACAGTTTTTCAGCCCAATCTTTATAACTTTATGTCATCTTAGCTAGTATTTTCTTTATGGTTTTGTTGGCCGCCTCTACTGCCACATTAGCCTGTGGCCTGTAAGGTGATGATTTGTGATGCCCTATCATGTACTTTTGCAACATCGCCATTGTTTCTCCTTGAAATTGGACTCCATTGTCCGTCACTATGTGATGTGGCATTCCGTATCGACATACTATATTACGGGCTATAAACTTGTCCATCTGCTTCGCCATAAAATTACAGAATGACTCGGCTTCCACCAATTTCAAAAAATAGTCTACCGCCACTACTATGAAGCGTTGTCTATTTGATGTATGTGGCCTGATTTCTCCAATCATGTCAATACCCCACGCTGAGAAAGGCCATTTCTGATAGTCCGTGCAATTTCGTAGACGGTAGATGGTTCAAGTTGCTTTGTGCCTTGTAATCGTGACAGTGCTTCACCAGCTTTGCGTAGTCAGCTTCCATTGTCGACTAGTAAAATCCCTTTCGCACTATCTTTCAAGACAAATTCAATCCATTCATGTGTGCTACACATACACCATTGTGCACCTCTTCCATCACCTTCTGAGCCTCTTCTTTTCTTAAACATTTCAGCTGGACGCCATTGGCTTGTGTCTTGTACAGCTCTCCCATCAAACTCATATACTGGGAAGCCAGCTTCTGAATGACTATTCTGTCTTTCTTGCTGGCTCCTTCTAGGAACTCTCCACGTTCTAGATACTACAAAATGTCGTAGTACCATGGCTTCCCATCATCGACTTCTACTTCCAAGATTCTCTCTATCTCATAACTGGGTCTGCTAGCTGTTGTCAGCACAAAGGGTCACATTACCACTTCCTGAGATGGAGTAGGTAGAGTCTCAACCGGTCTTCCTTCAATTCTCATTCCCCTATCATCTGTTGAACTACCAATATTGAGTCTCCATAAACTTCTACGTCCATAGCTCCAAGGGCTATTAGTGCTTTCAGCCCAAAGACACATGCTTGATATTTGGCTATGTTGTTGGTTACTCTGAACGTCAACCTTTTGGCCCTAGGTAAGGTTTCTCCTTGGGGGTTACTATCACAATTCCTATTCCAGCTCCTTTGTAATTCACAGCCCCGTTGAAATACATTTTCCACTCCTGGACCATTATGGCTTGAACCTCCTCGTCTGGGAATTTGAACTTATAATGATCTCCTTCTATGGGTTGTAACGCCAAGAATTCTGCTACGGCTCTCCCTTTGATTACCTTAAAGGTGAGGTATTTATTGGTTTCTACTATAGTCCCAAGATCATTCAAGCAATGAAAATAATGTGAATACAATAAAGAAATATGGCAGAATCATACTTACAATGAGCGGTTTATGGATGGGTCAAGTTCAAAAAATTTTCCTTCTCCTTGTCCTTGAAGGTCACGGCCAAGCACAAATTTTTGTTGAAGAAGATGAACAAGCTCCAAACTTTGAGAGGATTCCAAGCTCTTGAGATGGTTTCCCTATCACCTTGTTTGATTCTTGTGAGTGCTAGCTCTTGGTAAATTTTGCAACAAAATTCACCTTCTTCCTCCTTGTGTATTCGTCAAAGAGAAGAAATTGGGAGAGTTCAATTTTTGTTGAGTTTTGCGTGAATGAGAGAGAGAATATGTGTGTTGACTTATCAATTTTGATTTTAAAAATCAAATAAATGATTTACCAAAGTTTTGGTAAAAGTCTTACACAAGCCATCAACAATACAAAGTGTGTAAGGCAAGTTATCATCATTGTCACCAAAACCCATCACTCAAAGTGACAAGTGATGTGACTTGTGGGCCCCACTTGATTAGAAATCCGAGTGGGCCCGCAAACACTCCCGGGCTTGGGTTCGCTAATTCCGAAATAACAAACTTTCCATTGCGACGTAATTAAATCAAATTTAATTAAATAATAATGCCAAGCAAAATTACTATTCACGTCGCTAGCGAATTAATTCTAAATTAATTCGTTTGCCCGAATTAAAATCTTATTTTAATTCCGCATCGAAATCTAATTTCGTTTAATATATCGAATATATTATTTTATCGATTAATTCCAAATTAATCGTTCTCTCTCTTCAAATAGTATTTTATCCTAGATAAAATCTCTCCGTAATTAATCCTAGATTAATTATGCTCGAATCATACGTCATCGGTGAATCTTCGAGAAGTGACCCAAGAGATCCCTGGATATGTTGGTAATAAATCCGGTCGTCAGACTATCCGAACACGTACGTACCTCGTACTACATTTTTACCGATTTACGAGACATGATTGGCTTCTAGCAAAACACCGTGCCTACCCAATTCTCCAGAAATATTCTTAATGGAATATGCAATCTATATCAGGCGTAGTATACGTAGTATTGCATATTGCGATCCAGTATCGGATGTCACATGCAAGGCCTGGGGCTGGAATAGTGTCTATCCCGTACGAAGCATATATCGGATTACAAGCAACTAGTCTCTGTAAATCGGATAATCATGAACTTGCCATATTATCCCGATGGTTGCAACCATTTTGAGTACAAGTTCTGTATCCATGTGTGATCATAATCACCATATGACTGAAGTGATACTTCCATCTTGACATCACACCCAATACACTATGATTCTCAATAAACCTAGAAAAGGCGTACACAGAACCTGTTAAAGTCCTGGACGACCAAAAGCAAAGCATATTGATTGTCGCAAGTACTAGAGATGTAAGTCTCAGGTTAAGACCAAATACACCTACCCTGATGCGGACTCCCATAGACACATAGTTATACAAATGGGATTCCGCGAGGTCTATCCAGAGCGAAGCTATTTCCGTACCATCGGTAAACACAACCTCCTATCACACTTGCATAAGTATTCAATACTTAAATATATGAGAACTATGTCGTTATGCTTCCATAACACGCACAAGTGCAATACTAGTCTATTCCTCATAATCGATGTCATGTCTCGATAATACTACGACTATGGATATTTAATGATTAAACCTTTATGGATTGATTCATAATTAATTTGTAAAATGGATTAACCTTATGGATTGATAAAATGCAATTTCATTGCTACATAATTAATTTGTACAAAAACCACACATGTCTTTTACAAATAGTGACGCTATGGGTTATACTTGTCTAACAATCTCCCACTTGGCCTATAGCCATTCACTCAAGCATCTAATACCTGAACTATGTACATGTCGCTCAAACTTTTGCTGAGGAATAGCTTTCGTCAGCGGATCTACAATATTGTCCTCTGATGCCACCTTCTCGATCTTCACATCGCCACGATGTATGATCTCATGAATCAGATGGAAACGTCGAAGAATATGTTTGGATCGTTGATGAGACCGCGGTTCCTTAGCCTGCGCTATAGCCCCGTTATTGTCACAATACAATGGAACAAGCTCAGCTGCTAACGGAACTACTCCTAATCCAATTAGGAATTTTTGGATCCAAACTGCCTCTTTTACTGCTTTAGCTGCAACAATGTACTCTGCTTCTGTTGTTGAATCGGCAACAGTCTATTGCTTGGAAGATTTCCAACTTACTGCTCTGTTATTCAAACAAAATATGTACCCGGATTGTGATTTACAGTCGTCTTTATCGGTTTGGAAACTTGCATCGGTAAACCCAGTTACCTCAAGTTCTCCATCTCCATTGATTAAGAAAGTATCCTTAGTTCGTCTAAGATACTTTAGGATATTCTTAACCGCCATCCAATGACTATCACCTGGATCTGCCTGATAGCGACTACACATGCTCAAAGCATAGGAGACATCAGGTCGCGTACATATCATGGCATACATGATCGATCCGACTGGCGAGACGAACGGTATCCGACTCATGTTGTCTCTCTCATCTTGATTTTTAGGACACATGTCCTTAGATAGAGTGGCGCCATGTGACACTGGCAACAGTCCCCTCTTGGACTGATCCATGTTGAATCGCTTCAACACTTTGTCAATATACGTGCTCTGGGAGAGTCCAAGAAACTTTCTAGATCTTTCCCGGTAGATCTTTATTCCTAGAATAAAGGCTGCTTCTTCCAGATCTTTCATGGAGAATTTTAATGAAAGCCAAGCTTTCACCGATGTTAACATGGGAATGTCATTACCAATAAGCAATACATCATCAACGTAAAGGACAATGAACGTCAGTGCGCTCCCACTAACCTTCTTATATACACAAGGATCATCCTCGTTTTGAACGAAATCATATTCTTTTATGATCTCATCAAAACGTTGGTTCCAAGAACGCGATGCTTGCTTCAATCTATAAATGGATCGATTTAACTTACAAACCTTGTTTGCAAGTCTAGGTACGACAAAACCGTCAGGCTGTTGCATTAAACATCCTCCAAAAGGTTTCCGTTAAGGAAATGGGTTTTGACGTCACGTGCCATCTGCTCTATCTCAATCATCAAATATGCAGCAATAGCAAGCATTATCTGAATGGATTTAATCATAGCAACATGTGAAAAAGTTTCGTCGTAATCGACACCATGTCGTTGACGATACCCTTCGCTACAAGCCTAGCTTTGTACGTTTGTATGTTCCATCCATGTCGGTCTTCCTCTTGAAGACCCATTTGCAACCAATAGGCTTTACGCCATTTGGTGCATCAACCAGTGTCCAAACTTGGTTGGTTTACATGGAATCCATTTCGAATTCATGGTATCTTACCATAAAGCGGAGTCGATACCTTGTATCGCTTCCTCATACGTAGCCGATTCGTCTTCCTCAATAAGATTAATATCTACATGAGGTGAGATCAGAAACCCATACCTCTCAGGTTGTTTTCTGACTCTCTCCGACCTACGCGGTCCTTGTGTATTCGAAAATTGTGGTACAGTCTCATCCCTGATGGACTGTTCATGTTCCGTTAAGGATTATGTGCTAGGAACAGTATCACTCTGATTTTCATCGAGTTCTACTTTCCTCCCACTTATCACTGCATTTAGGAATTCCTTCTCAAGGAAAACCGCATGTAGAGCAACAAATACTTTGTTCTCTTGTTGGTGATAGAAGTAATATCCTTTGGTTCCCTAGGATATCCTACAAATAGGCATTTATCCGATTTGGGTTCTAGTTTGGTACCTTCCAAATGTTTGACGTATGCCCAGCAACCCCAAATCTTCAGGAATGAGAAACCCGATTTCTTTCCTGTCCATATTTCATACAGAGTCTGTTGAACAGACTTTGACGGAACCTTATTCAAAATAAGTATTGTACTGTTCAATGCATATCCCCAAAAGGAAATAGGTAGCTCTGTGCAACTCATCATAGACCTTACCATGTCTAACAAAGTTCGATTTCTCCGTTCGGACACACCGTTTAATTGTGGTGTTTCGGGAGGAGTCCACTGTGAAAGAATACCATATTCTTTCAAGTAATCAAGAAACTCATTGCTTAAGTATTCGCCACCACGGTCTGACCGTAATGTCTTAATACTTTTGCCGGTCTGTTTTTCTACTTCGTGTCGAAACTCTTTGAATTTCTCAAAAGTTTCCGACTTGTGTCTCATAAGATACACATAACCATAACGTGATGCATCATCCGTAAAGGTTACGAAGTATTCATATCCACCTCTAGCCTGGCTAGAGATGGGCCCACAAACGTCACTATGAACAAGGGCTAACAGTTCGGTGGCACGTGCACCTTTACCGCTAAAAGGTGATTTAGGCATCTTGCCTAATAAATAAGATTCACAGACGTCATATGAATTTGGATCAAATCCGTCCAAGTACCCACTCTTCGAAAGTGTGGATATACGTGTCTTGTTTATGTGTCCCTGACGACAATGCCACATATAAGTTTCATCTTTGTTACTTACTTTAAGCCTTTTGTTTGTTACATTATATGTTTGAGATTGATTATATTCAAAATATAAAGACCATTATTTGCATCAGCTGTGCAAATTTCTATATCATTTTTATACATAAAACACCCATGTTTCTAAATACAAAAGTATACCCACATTGGGTTAACATAGATAAAGAATTAATATTCTAGTCAAACTAGGTACAAAATAACAGTTTATAAGTTCAAGAACATGCCCCGAGGGCAGTTCCAAAACATAAGTGCCCACTGCCAAAACGGCAACTCGAGTCCCATTTCCAACACGGAGGTCAATCTCTCCTGATGCCAGTCTCCTGCTAATCCGCAGATCATGCACATCAGTACATATATGAGTTCCACAACCAGAATCAAAAATCCAATTTTTAAAACTAGAAGTAGACATGTTTATTTCTATAACAAACATATCTGAAGCCGGTGCCTTGCCCGCTTTGATTTCCTTCATGTGTGCCTTGTACTCGCGGCAGTCACGCTTCCAGTGACCTCGCTTCCCGCACTGCAAGCATACATCTTGGGATTTATCCTTGGGTTTCCCAGAACCCTTTGACGATTTAGCCTTGCCCTTCTTCTTATGCTTCTTCTTTTTAACACCTCCAGTCGCCTTGGGCCAAGCCCTCGGAGTCTGAGATGTTGAAGCATAATGCGCCTTACGCTTCTTGCCCTTAAGGAGCTCATTTTCTGCCTCACGCAGAATGGACATCAACTCTCAAGAGTCTGGTCTTGGTTCAACATGTTGTAGTTCATTATGAACCCACTCCAAGTGTCGGGGAGAGACTATAAGATCAAATCCACTGAAGTCTCAGCCTCGAAGACTTTGCCTATCTGTCCGAGCTGCTCAATGTCAGCAATCATCTGTGAGACATGATGCTCAACAGACGTACCCTCTGACATTTGAGTGCGGAAAAGCTTCTTGCAACTCATATCTTTGCGATCTAAGGTTAGGTCGGTGGATATCGTGCAACTTAACCATCATCTCATAGGGATCCAATCCCTTATTTTGACGACGGAATTGCGGAGTCATAGCAGCAAGCATTACCGATGGAGCAGTCGCATTATCATCGCTATGAGTCTTCCAAAGCTCTAGCAACTGATCAGGTCTGGGCTTAGGCCTAAGAGGTCGCTCTATTGTGTAGAGTAACTTCTCGGATCCTAGAATAATTCTGAGATTCATATCCCAGTCCTGAAAGTTTGTGCCATTAAAGACGTTGTCGCCCATGACAATATCCCTAATGCTTAACTTTCCAGTCATCTTAACCGCAATAGTCCAACAATTCGATTAACGATGTTTGGGTACAGTCTAACTGTTACAAGAAAAATAATAATATATTAGTCCAACTAATAAAATAATTGATGAAATAATTTGAAAGCGCGTAAAGCTAAGTATTTGAACGAAATTGCAAATTCAATACTAGCCTCCGACTATTTTTCGGCGAGCCTCTAACCCTCTGTTGAGTACTCGGGAAAACTAGTTTCCTAGTGGGCTAGGATCCTGTTAAATAACACACAACCTTGACTTTGGCCAACAAGCTGTATGATATTTAACTAGGTAGATCTCTAAGATCAATTGGATCTCATCCAATTCCTAGATCCGGTAGGTGGACCTCCAAGTCCGAAACATATATACAATATATATGCCAATATATCCAATATATTTTCCTAACCTATTTCCTCTGAATCATCTAAGCCTTGGCTTTGGCACAACAAGCTTAATGATTCCAGTTAAGCGGAACCCATTGACTTTGGAAAGCTTCGTAATCGATGTCGATGGACAAGAAGTGATCTTGATTTTGCCAAAAAATCACAACTTGGACAAGACACCGATATGGAACAAAGCCTTCATGATTCAAACCCATCCGCGATGGACAAAGGTCTTGACTTTGGCCAACAAACCAGTGTCAATATGGATCTTGAGTAAGAATCACTCAATGGAAGGAAAACACTTAATATTTTGTTGAGGTTCGCGTAAATTGGCAACCAATTTATTATCTTTGTTAGGTCTCATCATACACCCTTAAGCATGCATTCTAAAAGCATAATAAGTTGCGGAAATAAATTAATAACGATATGCGGATGGATATCTCACATATTGTTCCTAGAACGAATCACTCATTTTCCTCTCCCCGACTAGCACTATTCTTTTTCTACCCAATTACATAATACAATTAAAGAAACCTCATTAACATTGAGGGGAATTAGGTGAGAAGAGAATACAAAGAATCAAAGAGATAAGGTTGGACACGCAGGTCCAATTAATAAATTCTAAATTTACAACAATTTCCAAAATTGTCATTTCCTTCTAATATCCATCCGATATACGTTATTCATTCAACACATCCATGTATTCACACAAAGCATGTTATTCAATCAATCTAATCCAATTAATTAATCTTAAATAATGTGATCATCCAATGTTCAAACAACGATTTGATTTTGCGCGAGTCCAACTCGTTTGAGAATAAGTACTCAAGTACGAATTCTTGAATTTATCGAACTACAATTTTAATCTAATTTAATTCGTATTCAATACTAATTCTATATTTAATTCCAAATTAAATAACTACACTTTTTAATGTGCCTTTAAAGACTTAGATTCCAAATCTAATCTAAATGGGTCTCAAAGCCCAATTAACATCCAATGTCATTTAATTAAAGTCCGATGGGCTTTCAATTAATTTCTTAAGCATGGAATTTGGTTAATATGGGTCAAACCCCAAATACCAAAGCCCAATTAAGGAATCACCCTTATTTGCCAAGAAACCAATTTAGGCCCATAAGGCCCAATTAAACTAAAAGGCCCATTTGTCACATTTGGACTTAATGGAATGATTTAGGCCCAATTTGGATCCAATCCAATTGACTTAAATCAACTTGGCCCAACCAAGCCCATTAGGCCCAAATATAACATTTAAAGCCCAATTCTAAATTAAGCCCAACTAATTAAATTTTAATTTCCCAAATTTCAAAATTCAATTAATTAAAGTGTATTACATCAATTAATTATCTAAATTAATATTTCAAAGACTATTTAATCAATTAATCATGTATTAATTTGTTCAACTCATGTCCAACTTTTGAAACAAAAAATCAACTCATTTCATGCTCATATTGGTCTGCATTTTGAGGGTTTTTGGTGATTTCATCTATTTTCATCATTGATCTCAATCATTTCCTAAGTTCATCCGATTGAATCTCAAACTCAACATTTCCAAGTGTTCAAACTCATCTAATGATCAAAAGAACAAAAAATACCATGACTATTTAGGGCAAGTAACTTTCGGCCAAGCCAAATTTGGGCAAAAATTGATCCAATTAATTTTTCATGAAATTGATCATAAATAACTCCATGTTATCCATATACAAGCATGCTCAAACAAACATTTGGTTAAATCATGCTCAAATCCAATTTACCCAATTTTACCTTAATATTTTTCATGCTCAAATTAGGCTCTGATACCATTGTTGTTTCTACTATATTCCCAAGATCATTCAAGCAATGAAATAATGTGAATACAATAAAGAAGTATGGCGGAATCATACTTACAATGAGCGGTTTATGGATGCGTCAAGTTCAAAAAATTTCCTTCTCCTTGTCCTAGAAGGTCCCGGCCAAGCACCAATTTTGTTGAAGAAGATGAACAAGCTCCAAGCTTGAGAGGATTCCAAGCTCTTGAGATGGTTTCCCTATCACCTTGTTTGATTCTTGTGAGTGCTAGCTCTTGGTAAATTTTGCAACAAAATTCACCTTCTCCCTCCTTGTGTATTCGGCAAAGAGAGGAAATTGGGAGAGTTCAATTTTTGTGAGTTTTGCGTGGTGAATGAGAGAGAGAGAGAATATGTGGTTGACATATCAATTTTGATTTCAAAAATCAAATAAATGATTTACCAAAGTTTTGGTTAAAGTCTTACAGAAGCCATCAATAATACAAAGTGTGTAAGGCAAGTTATCATTATTGTCACCAAAACCCATCACTCAAAGTGACAAGTGATGTGACTTGTGGGCCCCACTTGATTCGAAATCCGAGTGGGCCCGCAAACACTCCCGGGCTCGGGTTCGCTAATTCCGAATTAACGAACTTTCCGTTGCGACGTAATTAAATCAAATTTAATTAAATAATAATGCCAAGCAAAATTACTATTCACATCGCTAGCGAATTAATTCTAAATTAATTCGTTTGCCCGAATTAAAATCTAATTTTAATTTCGCGTCGAAATCTAATTTCGTTTAATATATCGAATATAGTATTTTATCGATTAATTCCAAATTAACTATTCTCTCTCTTTAAATAGTATTTTATCTTAGATAAAATCTCTCCGTAATTAATCCTAGATTAATTATGCTCGAATCATACGTCATCGGTGAATCTTCGGGAAGCGACCCAAGAGATCCCTGGATATATTGGCAGTAAATTCGCTCGTCGGACTATCCGAACACGTACGTACCTCGTACTACGTTTTTACCGATTTACGAGACATGGTTGGCTTCTAGCAAAGCACCGTGCCTACCCAATTCTCCAGAAATATTCTTAATGGAATATACAATCTATATCAGGCGTAGTATACGTAGTATTGCGTATTGCAATCCAGTATCGGATGTCACATGCAAGGCCTGGGGCTGGAATAGTGTTTGCCCCGTACGAAGCATATATCGGATTACAAGCAACTAGTCTATTTAAATCGGATAATCATGAACTTGTCATATTATCCCGATGGTTGCAACCATTTAGAGTACTAGTTCTGTATCCCTGCGTGATCATCATCTCCATATGACTGAAGTGATACTTCCATCTTGACATTACACCCAATACACTACGATTCTCAATAAACCCAGAAGAGGCGTACACAGAACCTGTTAAAGTCCTGGATGACAAAACCCAAAGCGTATTGATTATCGCAAGTACTAGCGATGTAAGTCTCAGGTTAAGACCAAATACACCTAACCTGATACGGACTCCCATAGACACATAGTCATACTACCAATGGGATTCTGCGGGGTCTATCCAGAGCGAAGCTGTTTCTGTACCATCGGTAAACACAATCTCCTATCACACTTGCATAAGTATTCAATACTTAAATATATGAGAACTATGCTTCCATACCACGTACAAGTGCAATACTAGTCTATGTTGGTTTCTAGATTAGGTCCCAAGATCATGAAATTAAGAAAGAAAACACATGAATACACAAAGGAGAATGGCGGAAACATACTCACAAGGATCGGTTATGGTGCTACGAAGAACAAAAAGAATTGGCCTCCTCCATGAAGCTCGGCAGTGGCTTCTCCATTCATTGGACTGCTCGGTTTTGGCCCTTGTTGTTCCTCCAAGATTCGGCCATGGGTGGACTCCATGGAAGCTCCAAGCTTCAAGCTCCAAAATTGATTCCAAGCTTAAGTGTTCGTTTCCCTATCACCTCTGTATAACTCAAGGTGTGTGCTAGCACATTTGTTTTGCAACAAAACACTTATTGCTTCTCCTTTTGCATTCGGTTTTGCAGAAAAATAGAGGCAGATTTTTGGCTCCAAGCCGAGAATGAGAATGAGGGAAAAGAGAGAAGACCGAAATTGTGGAGAGAGAAAAGGAAAAAAAAAAATGTTTTATATATATTTATTTGATTTTCCAAAAAACAAAAACACAATACACTTTTCCATTTTTCCAAAAAGTCAAAAGCAAAAAGCAATTATTGCTTTTCAACTACCACATCAATCACTCAAATCAATCAATCAAATTGTCACATCACTCAAAGTGACATGTGATTTGACGCTTGATGTGACTAGCGATTTGACGCTTGATCTGACTTGCGTGCCGCACTCGAATTCAAAATACGAATGCGCTCGCAAATAATCCCGGGCTTGGGTTCGCTAATTCCAAATTAGCGAATTTTCCGTTGCGACGCAATTAAACGATTACGCCTAGTGAAATCACTATTCACGTCGCTAACGAATTAATTCTAAATTAATTCGTTCGCCCGAATTAAAATCTAATTTTAATTCCGCGTCGAAATCCAATTTCGCATAATATATCGAATATATCATTTTATCGATTAATTCCAAATTAATCGTTCTCTCTCTTTAATTAATATTTTATCCTAGATAAAATATCTCCGTAATTAATCCCAGATTAATTTTCTCTCTCTTCTAATTAATCCCAGATTAATTAAAGTGCGAGTCATACGTCATCGGTGAATCTTTGGGAAGCGACCCATGAGATCCCCAGATATGTTGGCAGTAAATTCGGTCGTCGCACTATCCGAACACGTAAGTACCTCGTACTACGTTTATACCGATTTACTGGAGTGATACTTCTGTCTTGACATCACACCCAATACACTACGACTCTCTGATAAACCCAGAAGTGGTGTACGCTGAACCGGTTAAAGCCCTGTACCACAAGACCAAAGTCTATCGATTATCGTAAGTATTAGCGATGTGAGTCTCAGGTTAAGACCATACACACCTACCCTGATTTCGGCCTCCCATAGACACATAGTCATAATACCAATGGGATTCCGAGGGGTCTATCCAGAGCGAAGCTGTTTCCTATACCATCGGTGAAACACGACCTCCTATCGCACTTGCATAAGTATCCAATACTTATATATATGAGAACTATGCCGTTGTGCCCTCACAACGCGCACAAGTGCAATACTAGCCTATTCCGCATTATTGATGTCCTGTCTCGATAATACTCCGGCTAGGGATATTTAATGATTAATCCTTCGTGGACTGATACTGTCTCATATCATCTCAATCCAGGAACTAATCATATGGACCTCTCTTCATTTATATATCTATGGTGATTTAATCACAAATGATGAGAGTGCAATTTCCTTGTCACATAGTTAATTTGCTACAACAACACAATGATCTGTACAAATAGTGACGCTATGGGTCATTTTATCCAACAATCTCCAACTTGGCACATAGCCAGTCACTCAAGTGTCCTACACCCGAACTATGTACGGTTCGCTCAAATTGCCGAGGAAAGGTTTTCGTCAGCGGATTTGTTTGATTATCGTCTGACGCGATTTATTCGATCATCACATCGCCACAATGTATGATCAGAACGAATCAGATGATATAAAAGTATATATCTGGATCGTCGATGAGACCTTTAATTCCTTAGCCTGTGCTGACGCCTAGCTCAGCTGCTAAAAGAACTATATCTAATCTAATTAGATTTATTTTCGATCCAAATGGCTTCTATTGCTGCCTCAGCTGCAGCAATAATCCGCATTTGTTGTTTATTCGGCAACAGTTATCTTGCTCGGAATATTTCCAGCTCACTGTCCCGTTATTCAAACTTTATAGTACCGTAGTATTTAATTGTTTGGAAACTTGCAGCGGTGATCCCATCACTTCAAGTTGTCCATCTCCATAGTTAAGACAACATCTTTAGTTCTCTCAGATACTAACAGATGTTCTTAATCTTCAATCCAGTGACTATCACTTGGATTGACCCGATTGTGACTCCATATGCTCGAAGCGTATGAGACACCAATACAAGTACATTTTAAATGTACAATTTCCAGAGTGTTAACAACTCCAAATCTATCCTTGTAGATATTTATTCCTTGAATAAAGGTTGTTACTCCCCAGAATTCTACGGAGAATTTCTTATGAAAGCCAAGCTTTCACCGATAGCTTTATGGGAATTTCATTGTCAGGTGCCCTCTCCCACTAACCTCCTTATATACACAAGAATTATTTCATTTTGAGTCAAATCATAAACCATTATGATTATTTCAAAACGTCAGTTCCAAGAACCTTATGCTTGTTTCAATCCAAACATGGATCGAATAACCCGCAAACCTTGTTTGTCGGTTATACAAAATCGTCAGGATGTTGTACATCCTCCAAAAGGTTTCCTTTTCAGGAAAGCGATTTTGATCTCCAACTGACACATTTCATAAATGAAATATGCAGTTA